>JAAAKQ030490976.1:4229-21396 GCA_010016005.3 Zanna intricata
AAACAAAATTTCAAAGAAAGTTATAAAATATCATGCGCTCAATTATCAATTGCCATATTGATCTGGGCCGCCAGAAACCCGGTTATCAGTCTCAAACTAACGAAGATATACCAGAGTTAAATTCAAATGCTTTAACTTTATTTATTATTATTATTACTTTTTTTTATATATTTTTCTGACAACAGAAAGGTCATAAAAAATGTAGTAGGAACAAACCATTTTTTTAAGAAATAACATAAAACTTACTTTTTAAAATTAGATATTTACAAAACATTCGCAGTGATCTGGAAAGACAAATTATAAGATAGCAGTATATTTTCCAATTAAGAACGACACAAATGATTAAGGAAGCCTTGGAGTAAATTTTAAGACCGGTACAAATGACTTCTCATAAGGCGACAAAAACTGAATCTAAAAAGATCCCTTTCGGGACGGCGAAAAGCAAGGTAGATTTCACCGGTGCTAAGTAGGGGATAAAAAAAGATTTTCACCTTTAAGTTAAGAATAATTTCAAATTTACTCAATACGACAATGCCTGCATATGAAAAAAGTTTCACACATTTAGCGTACAAGTCCGTCTTTCTTATAATTTCAGGAACATTTTGATCATTCTTTGCCTAAGGGTTTGATCATATAAAAAATTGTTTCAGACAAAAGTTTTAGGTAATGTTCAGAAGATTAACTAAAGATATTTTACTTAATAAAAAAGTAATAGCGATATTTTGCTTTTATTGAAAAAGCCCACCATTTCCACACCCGTAGTCCAATTTTGACCATTAACTAACTCGACTAATACTTTGGGTCGTTATATTTTATACATAAATTTGAAAGTGATTGGTGCAAAATTACTGCAATTATCGTGTCCACTAGAAAGTGAAATATATATATACTCAAATGGAGATATAAACTTTGAACTGATAGTGGTTTTGGGATCTGGAGATATAAAAAGTGAAGATATGTCGAAATTTTCCGAAAGTCGAATCATGGTACCCATTAAAATAGATAGCTTTCTTATGAAATCTACCTAAAAGAAGACTGCACGAAATTAATCAGTAATGAGGATTTAAAAAAAATACTTATAGTGGCGTGTAAATTCATCCGAACACAAGAGAGAATGTTTGATTATTTCTATGTTGTGGCTACATTAATTGACCACACCCATTCTTTAAGTTATCTTTTCTTTGGTTATTTACTCATTTTCATGTTGTAAATAGTGTTTTGTGAATGTTTATTCCATTTATTAAAAAATCATATTTTTTGTATAGTGTCTTAAATATATACTAATGAACATAACTCCAAGAAATCATTCAGAAATGATTTATCTTTCTAAGTTTACCAGTATGGCACAACAAATAGCTTCAAAATGTGGTGTTGGCTAGGAACAATGAATGCTATTTTAAAACAATTTAAAGAAACTGGTTCCTTTTCACCTAAAGGAAAGGTAAATGTGGCCGTAAAAGAAAAACTAAACGAGATACAAAATTATCTGGTGTAGACTGGAAAAGAAACACGAGCGGAAAACTGCTATGTTCTCCGACGAGTCATATTTTTATGTTGAGGGGAAAAGGGAAATACGATAGAAAAACATCAGATGAAATACATATAGGCTTGTACCCAACAATCAGTTTAACATCCCCAACAAGAAAGGTTTTGGGGTTGTTTCAGATTTGAAAGACCTTGTTCATTACTTCCAGTAGACGGTATGTTGAAAAGTATTCGATATATCAAAATTCTGAACGAAAAGACACAACTTCAAAACAAATTCTCACAAGACAACGGATTGTTCCAACAAGATTTACCGCCATGACATACAGCCGAAAACATGTAAAACATTTTTGAAGAATGAAACATTAAATGTTCCCGCAGCCAGGAAACTTCCTAAACTTAAACCCAATTGAAAATATTTGGACAATAGTTAAAAAACGACTCTCAAAAGCGAACTGTACCACAATTGACATTTAAAACAATAATACTACTGGTATGGTTTCGTTACGAAGAAATCGAAAAAATGTAATTATTGCAATTTAAGAAACTAATAAAAAAAACAGCTAAAATCCCAACTCAAAATTCAGTGAAAAATACTTGATCATATGGAAATTAATTAAATCTATCGAACAAATTAGACTTGCGTACGTTTAATTCAAAGTCGTAATAAAGAGTTTTAACTGTTAAAATGTAAAAAAGAAATTCACTTTTGTTTAGTAATGTTCTAGAAATGATTCTGACTGCTAGCTGTCATACACGTAAGCTAAATGGCGTTGTTGGCATAATTGGCGGACCATCTCTAGAATTACATGACAAACATGAATAAATACAAGATATAAAAGTTAAATATTTTTTAATAATTTGAATGCAGTTTGTAATCAGAAGGAACGGTAAAAAAAAAATCCCTCTTAAGATTGATTACTTCAACTAATAATATTTTCCTTTAATAGAAAACTAAATTATTTAATTACCAGACATCTTGTAAAATTAGAATCACTTCGATATTAACATTTTACCCGTAACTATAAAATAAAATTACACTTTTAATTACACCTAAGGAGTAAAAATTAACGATTAAGAATCTTTAAGAAAAGCAATATTCAGCCATTAGAGAAACTAATAAATACACCGTTGTGCTATATCAAAAACTTTTGAAATTTTAAATTAAAAAAATTAATAATTAATATGTCCTTCTTTACTATTAATCACTTCGCGTACATGATTCGACATCGAATCAAGATTTTTCCTTATTTCTTCATAATGAAATCATACCAATATTATTGCTTCAATGAGGTCAATTGTTGTACAATTCATTTTTGAGAGTTGTTTTTGACTATTGCCCAAATATTTTCAGTTGGGTTTAAGTTTAGGAAGTTGCCTGGCCACGTGAACATTTTATTCTTCGAAAAAGTTTTCCATGTTTTTGGCAGCATATCATGGCATCAGTAAATTTCATTACGTCTGACGTCTATTAAACCTCTGAAAAAAGGGGGGAAAAAAAACAATAAAATAGAAATGAATTTATATTAATTTGAAATCTACAGAAACATCAATCAAATTACTGAATGAAATTTAATGCATAGTAAAAACTCCAATAAACCAAGACAACGCTGAAGAGAGAACACTTTCCAAACATTATCCAGTGATACAGTCAGCTTACATCATCTGTTAAACAGCTACGTCACCGAATAATGATTAATGTAATGTATTTACAAGAATAATAATAATAATTGTAAAATACAAAATTAATGCAGGCTACCTAAGTTAAATATAAACTAAGAATACCTAATTAACTAAGATAGTTTTAATATAATTATAGGAATAAGTTATCATAAGATAAAAACATAATTAAAATATTCTCAATCTTATGATCATACTTTGTTCTAGCGCACAGAAAGAGTTTAGTTTACCGTACCGTACTCAACTGGAGCGTTTAATAAGTTATAAAAATTACTGATAAATTTAAAATTGATAATTTTAAAATTACTAATAAGTTTGTTTATTTAATTGTCGATTTATATTAGAACAGGAATCATTAATACTTAATGAACGATCTTCTTTAATCTTTACTATACTTGATGGAATTTGTAGATATTATAGAAGGAAATTTTCCATTGTATAAAATTTTATACATTTCAATTAAGCAATAAAACACCAATTTCTAGTAATATTTTTCTTTTTTCTTTTTTTTTATTATTAAAAAATGCTATAATTATAAAATCAGATCTTTTTTTCCAAAAATAAATATTTCGTTTTTAGATATTAAGCGGGAAAAATAGTGGTAACATTTGAAAAACATAATAGCAATAAAGGAAAGTAAGGAAATTCATATGGTGAAAGGAAGTCAGCGGTACATATGGAAAAAAAATGAATAAAAGAAGCGTCATCGATTTACCAAGCAAAAGCATTTTAAACAATACGTGCGACATTAAAATGTTTAAAACCATTATTTTAATTACTTACTTCAATACTTAATTCTATGCAAGATTAACATGTAACTTATAGTAAATGCAATTTCAGAAAAATTCCGGAAAGTGGCAACTTTGTTGCTGTACATTCCCAGCAATTTCATTGATCTTAAAAACCTAATGCTTCCCTAATGACAAAACTGATAATTGTTATTAACATTACGACCAAATATATCTCCATTTCAATTTATTTACGTACTTTTAAACTTAAAAAAAAAAAATACACCTTTTTCTCATTCTAGTAATCAATACTAGAATTGGTTTGCAGCAGTCTTCCTCCTCCAGGAAGTCCTATCTTGTTTTAATCTCTTTGTTTCCAAATATGTTTTAACCCAACATCCTATACGGTTTTTTAAACATACCCTAGTCCTAGAGGCAGACCAAGGTATATTTCAGTATATCTCGTTCTGCCACTTGGATTGTTTCTTCAACTGTGTCCTCTATTACGGTGTGCAACAAACTATTATGCCGAAGAACATATGTCCTAACGAAGTTTCTCGCCGCTTCTTTAATATGCTTCGTAAACATGGAACCTCATCAATCTTTCGTAACACTTCATCAATTTATTTTCTCCTTTCAGTAATCTTAAAAATCCATCAGTAGACAACAGCTCAAATGGATTTATTCTCCTTTTTCCTTCGGCCTTATGGCCCATGCTTCACATATACATAAGCAAATAATAAATAAAACCACTTAACTGCTATAAAAATAAGCACAAAATCATTCTTGAGCTGAGATGTTCCTCTGTCTTACGCATCTAAACACATTTCAAAACACTTTAAATGTTAGTATTTTTAGCCTGTGCGAATCAGATGAAGATTAAAAAGATCTTTCACCCTGATAAAGCCTCGGTTAGAAAAATTAAACAAAAAAAAATTTTAATTCAAAGGCTGAAATAGTAAATATTTCGGATTTTTTATCGTTTATCCTCCGGCAAAAATTTGAGGAATTTGAAAATTATTCTGATAGATTAAATTATTTACCAAGTTAGACACATTTTAAGAATAAGTTAAAAGCTAATCAAGTTTATAGAATTCTTTTATTTTCGAGTAGGGATGTATGATTAAAACCCTTCTTTTGTACATAAAAATCATACATCCTAGTAAAATTTTCATAAGTCCACCATCTTTTATTATAAGCTACCAAATTATTTTATGAATGATAACAGAAAACAATAAATCTTATGATGCAATTAATAAGTTAAACTGCAACGAGATATTTCACTACATTCAACTATAAAGGTCACAAACGTCACGAAATACTAAAATCCAGAAGGGAATCTTTTAAAATAGCATTATCCTCTAAATATATATATTACAACACTTAGCAACGCAATTTAACAATATACGTTCGTTGAAATAACTCGCAAATGAATAAAAGCCTAATAAATTAAAATGTTGAAAAGCTTAGAAAGTAGAGTGATTTCTCGTTGACCATTTAATTGGAAGGGAACATAACTTTGATTTTAATTAGTTATTTATGTGTTCTAATAAAGCACTTATTTCATGTATTTCAATTATATTATATAACGGGATGGATATAACAATTACTTTCTAAACATACTACACATTAAAAAACTGAACCATAAAACTGTTCATACATGCTACAATCAAAGTTAAATAAAAGATGAGACAGAAAGAAAAATAGGAAATATTTATACTGAATATACTTATACTAGGATAAAATAAAAAAAGAAAGAAAAATATGTGAACGCAAGGAAAGAAGTGGGCCGGTAGTAGGTGCTCAAACAGAAAACGGCTCCGCAGCATAAGTTGTATCATCTGTTAAAGACTGTTACATAAGTGGGTCATGCTGAACACATTAACACAAACCAGCATCATTCGAATACCAGAAGCATAATACTAATACAAGATAGATATAGGTTATACAAAATGAAAGTATATATCTACATACTAATATATAACTTTTTCAAGTTTATCCATATAATTAATCATGGATAATCACGTGAACTATTTACATTACAAGTAAATCACTTGGATATAGTTAAGAAGAGAATACGGATATTACATGACTAGAATACGTAATGTTTATTTAAAAATTCAAGTAAACTAGCACAAAACCTAATTTAAAAAAAAAAATTAATTAATTAAAAAAAAAAAAAGAAAGAATTTCTTATTTTATCTCTGAGTTATATTAAATAGTTAATAGTTATAACTTCTTTGCTGATGTAATTTTTCAATATCACATACTTTCATTCATATCTAACTCCAACTTTCACAACCTACACCCACTTTATATTATTAGAATTTAAATTAAAAAATATATAAACAACTGAACAAAATTCAGGATTTACTTTATATTTTATCTGAAAATTGGTAGGCCAATTATTTCACAAAGTTGTTTTGCAACAAATCTAAATAAAATGTCAACGAATTATGTTAATTGTATTTAAGCTAATAAATAGTTTTATTACAAAAAAATAATTTGGTAATGCTTTAAAAAACCTTGAAACAGTTTTAAGAAATCAATATGACAATTATTAAATTGAAAACAGATTGTAAAGTATAAAATGTTATGATCACTATTTTTACAAAGAAAGTTGTTCATAATTTAAGAAAATGGAACTTATTCGTAAAATAATCTTTTTTTTTTTAACGTCTACGTCTATAAAAGCCGGTAAATTACTGGCGACTGATCGGCTGATAACCAGGATAAAAGGTGTATTAAATTAGAAATAAAACTTAATAGTAAATGTTTAAGGCAACGTAAATTCAAGAAAATCTTCCCACTGAGTGAAAGCAGTAAGTAATAATAAAAAAAAAATCCTTCTATTAAAGTACTAGAGAATCTAGGAAATTCTTTTAAGGTCCGAGATTCGGTGAAGGGAAAATCCTGTGGTAGATACCACGGAGAGCTCATAGAGAATTACAACCTCTATGATTGTAAATACATTAACAACTGTTAATATACACACGAGGCTAATGAATGAAGTACTCCCAGTATAATAAACTCACCAGATTACAAGAGCCAACGGCCTTCTCAAACAGCAATCTACTGTGCTGGGAGTGGAAAACTGCTCCCAAAAGAGAAGGAACTTCTTCAGGAAATCGACGATATTAGAATACAGAAGTCACCGAAACTCACTGAATTAAAAATCCCAGTAATAATGTTTTGCATTACGCTATGATGTTGGCTTTTTCTGTTAAATGTTGCGGAGTAAAAATACTTTCTTATTCGGAACTTTTGGAAAAGCAACAAAACAAGTTAAAGGACCGAATGCGTGTAGGATCTTGGACTATCAAAATTTTTTTGCAGACTAGTACAATAGAAAGTTAGAATATTACAAGTAATTAAATATCAATTTTATAGTTAGAACTGATATATTAGGACTGAATGAAGTAAGGTGGGAAGGACAGAGTGAAATGAAAAACGGAGAAGTTATATATTCTATTCTGGAAGAAAGAAAGGAAAAAACGAAATGGCGATAATTAAGAGAAATGAAGCAGCAAAACGGGTGCAGAAAATATATTATATATAAATGACAGATTCATATCGTCAAGTACTGGGATGTTACCAAAAGGTTTACAAGTGATAATACAAGTATATGTCAACATCGAACTATGAAGGAAATATTGAAGAGATGTATAAGGGTATTGAAGATACAATAAAATCGGAAAAATGCTGTGATAAATTACATAAGGGAGACTGGTATGCTGCGGTCAGAGAAGGTGAAAAGAAGTATGGTGAGAAAATTTAGTTTGGGAATAGAAAATGGAAGGGGGAAAAGATTTGTAGAATTTTGAAAAAGAAAAAAATGATATACCAACACTTCGTTAAAAAAAATCATACGTGAATAATCCCTGGGGATAAAGAACGCTGTTAGATAGACCATCTCTTAGTAGATAAAGTGTACAGAAATGTTTTAAAAAATCTATTGGATTATCAGGTGCAGTTGTTAATAGCGATCACGTGCTACTTAAGATGAAATTGAGAATAGCTTTAAAAAAAGTATAAAAGCAATGGTAGTTATGAAATGGAATTTAGAAAAGTTGAAGAAATTGGATGAGGAAATAATGCGAGAAAAATTAACTAAGGCAATTAAAGAAATTTTTTGTCTTCGGTAATTTGACTGGTTTGATGCAGCTCTCCAAGATTCCCTATCTAGTATAGAAATAGTGATCCTTTTAAAGAAAATAACAAGGAAAATGAGAACAGTGAGGAGACCTGGATGAGAATAAAAAGACCAATGTTTTTAGGTTTTCTTTTGACCGATCTGTGTACTTTCCCGTTACAACTATAGCTGCTACAACAGCATATATTACAAAAACTGAGAAAGTAAAAATGCCATGGTAAATATAACAGAGGAAGAAATGATCTATTACAAACGAAAAGAGCCAAGAAACCATGGGTAACAACAGAAATTCTAAAGAAAATTTACAAAAGAAGACTGTATAAGAATAAGAAAGTAGAAGATGAAAGAGCAATATATTTTTTCAAATTAAATAATAAGTTAAGAAGAAAAACAGAAAAAGCTAGGGAAAGGTGACTGAAGGAAGAATATAATTATACTTGAGGAGCTTTAAAAGGTCAGTACAGGAAGGTAAAGAACTTTACATGGAATAAATGGGAAAGGAATGGTAAACTGAGAAAAATTCAGGATAAGGTGATAAAATGCAACACGAAAGAAAGAAGAAACAAATGATGTTGCATCATTCTGTAACATCAGGTCAGAAAGTCATTCATGTATAGGTCAGGAGGATCTGTACATGAGAGTGAAACCTAAGGAACTAAACATAAAAAAGAATTAAAAGTAACTAAGAAGGATAAAGGACTATCGATATTAAACTATGAAGTACAAAAAGAAATTAAAGAAATAAAGTATAAAAAATCCACTCGAAGTAGATGAGCTTTCCATAGAATTTTCCAAATGCTTAAATGGCGAGCGAAGAAACAGTAGACCTGTAAATAGAATATAAAGTAGGGAAAAGTATCCTGAAGACTGTAAAAAAAAAAGGTAATGGTAAAAATTCCAAAGAAACCTGATACCAGAAAATGTATAGATCACAGAACAATAAGTTTAATATTCCATGCCGCTAAAACATTGTAAAAGAGTCCTAAATCAAAGATTGATAAGAATGATAGAAGAGGATGTTGAAAAAGTACAGCAGTTTAGCTGCAGGAAAGGGAAAGGAATCACAGTTGCAAATCGACTATTAAGGACGGTAAGAGAGAGATATTTAGAAAGAATTCGGCCAGTTCCTCATCGTTCTTGATTTTTTTTTTTTTTTTTTTTTTTTTTTACCTCCGGAACCACAGTCAAGTATTGCATCAGAGGATGAAGATGAGGACCTCCGGATGAAAGGCCGAGAAGCTACCACTCGCGCCACGGAAGCCGGCATCGTTTTTGATGTATATTACTTTGAGTTCTGTAGGTTTTTGTTTCCTATCAGAGCACTACATAATAACCCTACCATATGAATTCCGAAATCCTTACTACTGTATATCTGAATTAAAACCTTGAACAAAACGTTTTTTAAATGTAAAATTCATTATAATTTTTTTTCTCAAAACCGATTATTGTACTGCGTTGGCGAGACACAAAATTTAATGAGCCTACAAAATCTAGTGAATATTAAAAAAAGGTCTAAATCACTTTCTAATTTAATAAATATAAAATTTCATACCTGTCTACAAGTTGCATTTCTCCAATGACAACATTTATTATGTCCGATTGGGTGCGTGTAACCTAGCCTGCTTGTTTTCTTAAGGTGGACAACAAAATTCTTGGCTATTGAAATGTTATTTAACCTTTCAGAGAACCTTATACAAGTTAATTAATGAATCCATACAAGACCTCGAAAATGTATTTTTATACATTAAAATCTCTATTGGTAAGTTTAATTCATGAATTATTAATAATGTACAGCATTACATTAACTGTATTACATTTCATGTATTACATTAATATGTAATTCAATACACATTGAATTATCAATACAATGCGTATTGATAATTCAAACAATTGAAAAAATCGAACAGCCAGATCACAATAACTGTAATGAATAAATTACGTGTTTGAAGAATTTATTATATATTCGTAAAATATTATAATAAAATGTTTAACTACATCTTCGTAAATTGTATTCTATGAAAAAAGTTTAATGCTGGGAATTTAAATGAGATTTCTTATTTTTAGTATATTTTTACTGAAAACAAAAATCACACAGAGTGAAAAAGTATTTCCTTCCTCAAAGAATACAATATAAAAAATAAATAGTAATAAATAAATACCCCAATCAAATTATAAAAAGAACAAAAAATTAATTAACTTGAATAACGTTATACTTAAGTTAAATCTGGTCAGTTTCCAATATCATAAAATACCAATAAAATATCATAAAAATGTACATTCGTAAGAAACAGCGTCGCTGTCTCAATGGACGCTGTTTCTCATGAATGTACCAATATTTAAAATAAAACATTTTAAAATTCAACTGTTGGTCCTAAAATATTCCATTGAACACTATGGTCCTACTCTTCGTTCAAGTACCTTTACATTACGTAAATATAAAAAAGTAAATGCTCTATTGATCCCTAGAAATTGATCATTAATTACAGGAAAAGTTATCGATGAGGCAATAAAAACATAGTATTTTACAAGAATTGAAATACTTTAAAAGGCTGTTAGAAATTGGTCTGCTCCCAATTATTTAACATCCTTTTTGCAATGTTTTCAAAATCAAGTTAGTTTCTCAAACTCTTTTCATAAAAATTATAGAGAAAATTCATTGTTAAATAACGATAAGGAACAAATGTTTTAGAGGTACTGCTATTGTATTCCTTGAGATAAACATTTAATTTTATCCTAGATTTTCTATATAAGGAGTCAAACAAGAGGTACTACACTCTGAAATGGTCCCATCAGATCAAGAAATTTTGCGAATACATACGTATCCTTTTGTTTTTAGATTTGACAACTCACGGGGAATTTTTTATAATTCTTATTTTATTTATTAATACCAGTAAACTTTTTTTTTTTAATGTTGTTTTAATTTTATTTAAATTTTATGATATATTTAATGTTAATTATTACAACTTTTTTATCGTTAATTATGATGACGGTTTAACAGTCAAAATGCGCATTAAGTTGTTGCCTTATTTTTACTTTATTGTTCTTCAGAGTGCTATATTTACTTTATTCTAGAACAGTGTAGTTCCACATTAAATGTAAAGATCCACTTTTTAAAAAATAATGTTTGGTTTTAAATTTACTTTTAATTTTTAAATACATAAGGTTTTTAATTTTATACGATCCTATACCAATACTAGACAAGAAATTCTTAAGTATTAACATTAGGATATTTAAAAAATTACTGTCCGGACTATCGAAAAATTTTCTGGGCTAAAATAATTTTAATGACAAAACTACGTGAAGTGCCAGCCTCTGTGGCGCGAGTGGTAGCGTCTCAGCCATTCATCCGGAGGTCCCGGTCAGGCATTTTTCATACACGCTACAACTCATTCACCTCATCCTCTGAAGATATACCTTAACGGTGGTTCCGGAGGTTAAAAAAAACTATGTGAAGTATAATAATAAAAAAATACCCTTAACATATTTACATCCTTATCTTAGTTGAACACGCAGTGTAAAAAATAAAACCACCGTAAAATAAATAATTAACGAGATGAAATTTTCCGTAATTTATCCTCATGTCGAACGCCTGAAAAAAAGTTACCAACCCGATCAACAAATTCGATGTAAAAAATCTTTAACTGAATACAAATTTAAAACAGTATTTTAATAACGATAAGATATTCATTCAACAAATAGTAATAAATTATTTAAAACCGGTATGCACTTTACAGAAAATGTACTGCGACATGAATAATTCATGAACCGCGTTTGAAATTAGACAGTCGAGGAATAATACTTAAGAGATACTGACAATGTCTGCGTCATAAGAGAAGCCATTGAAATAAATAAAGATAGGCTTATACAGAATATTACCCTACAAAGTAACTTACACGACTAAATAAATTAGATATAATTCATTTCAAGTAGTAATTAAATAAATCTTGAGTAAAACATGCGAGTTACGTTCACAACTTTTTACCAACATATAACGACAAAATTATTAACAAACTGAACGAAATCGTTATCAAACGATCTATCATCAACTTCACGAGTTATGTAGACTATTGTGCAGATTCAGCGAGCTCAAAATTGGAAATGAGATAAAAGACACTTTTGTTACAAAATAAAAACGTTATTAAAAAAATACAGAATAATATTAATAACCGACGTTTAAAAAAGATCCGATTTTTCAAAAATAAATAATTTTGAATAGCATATCAGTCTTTTAGTCATTTTTGCGAGTAAGACTTATATTTGAATTTATAAGAGCAGTTTTAGACTACATCTGAATTATTATTAGAGAAAATAATAGAGAAAAACTGACTGAAAAGTACTGATGGATGACCTTACGGCAGTTAACTGTCAAGAAAATTTATCATCAAAAGCTAACCGCGTGGTTTTTTTTAAAGTAAATACTTTTATTATCGGTGCATTATAAACATTTTATTAACTCTACTGATGTGATACTAAATGTATTAATAAAACTTAATAAACTTTAAAATTATTAATAGACTATTTATCAACAGATAACATGAATATTTTCTATCTGGGAGAGTTGCCCGGGAATAGATGTGTGTGAAAGCATGCACAAGGTGTACACATCTTTGGGTGATTAAAAGTGTGAATATACAAGGAAATCGCAGTAATTTTTTCCATCAAAAACATTTTAGACGTCATTTCTTATGAAAGTTTTCATAGAAAGATTTGTATACTAAACCGTATTCTGCAAACTCTCATTAGACAGAATACGGAATAAATAATAGTGTTGGTAAACTGTGTCACGATTTGTCTTTAAAAGTTAGAGACTATTTTACGATCCTTTCTCCGATTATATAAATAATTATGGAAAAAAATAGCGAAACTTTTAAACACCTTTCGATAAGTAGCTTTCAAATTTCTTTTAAAAACTAAAGTCAAAATAATTATTTTCTCAAGAAGGAATATAGCAAAGAGGAAACACTACTGTTTTTACTTTTTGAGTAAACGCTGTTTCGACTATGTATTACCGATTAAGCAGACAACGTACAATACCATATTACATCATCTAAAAAACTAATTCTGGATGAATTTTTTGCGGACGTACCGAGAGATTACCTCAAATAGGAATTGATCAATTTCAGTTTAATTGATTTAGTTAGTTTTGATAAGATAATTGATTTAGATAGTTTAATAAAACTTTGTAAATGTACAAATTGTAAATATTTAAAAAAAAAAAAACACAATCTTAAGGGCATTATCAAAATAAAGGTAGCCATAAAAAAGATGTGATTTCAATAAGTCAATGAGCTATGCCTCTCTGTTTGAGATCAACAGGCAATAAAATTTAAACTATTTGTAAGTAAATTGAACAGACAACTGAACATAAAAATTCTAACTACCAAGTAAATAAGAATCATCCTATATTTTAGACCTAAAAAAGATTTTAACAGTACAGTCAACCAATAGCAGGAATGGTTAATGCAAAATTGGAAATGGATACTGCAATATCATGAGGGAATATCGCTCTTCATTGACAAAGCTTCCAGTCCAAAACACATTCTGGGATCTATTAAAGGGAAATCAAAGCGATACAGGTTCTTGAAATGTTTACAATAAAAATCTCTTTCATAAATTTAAAAAAAAAAAAAAAATTGATTCAAGTTATCAGTGGTCTATAACATTATACAGACTTTATCTTACGTGCAGTCATTATACTAAACTTAGTCCTCAGTTCATTCACAGAAATAGACTTCACCAATAACGCATTACCTTGACAGGTTCTAGCAACATCAGGCTTTCGGTCAAGAGATAGATGAAGTTTTTGATTTTTGAGAAGGGGAGAATTTGGGAACAATGTTTTTTTTAATAAGATAAATGTGTGTGTGTGTGTGTATGTATGTATGTATGTACTGAGCTTAATATAAAATTACGTTTGAAAAATTTTGGGAAAATTAATCCAAATAAACTGTCTATCCCACTCATTGGAGGTAGATTGTTTTAAGAACAAATTTCCCCACATACACGAGACACTGTGCCAAATTTCATCATTTATGATCTGTCCGATTACCGGACAGTGTGAAATTTGTTCTTAAATATAAAGTATTATTGGATAAGTAAGGAAAAATCAAACAATTTCAACCTTACCTCCCAACAAAATACATACTAAAAAAACACCTAGGTTATTTTATTTCCTTTTAATACTTTAATTTTAATTCTTAAGTACATGTAACACAAGATACTCTGTTTTTATAATGTTATCTTTATTTTAATTATTTTGACAACATTAAAAATTAACTATTAATGTTTATTACCAAATGTTAACTACAGCATTTATTTTAAACCGGTTTTTTAACTTATCGAGTAAAATAACAAACAGTTGAGTTATCTTTAATACGTAAGCAATCATAAGTATTTAACGTCATCGCACACTAAATCATGAAAAATCTTAATTATGTAAAATAATTTAATTTCATCATTACTATAATCGAATGTAAAAAAAAAAAAAAAAAAAAATGACTGAAGAGGATAATAATTACTGCAACTAATAGCAGTATTCCAGTATAATTTTGTTAATTTCAGAAGTTACTTATTTGTCTTATTTGGTTACCTTATTTAGTTACTATTCAAAATTTCCCGACTAGGAGAAGAGTAATATATTTGGTCAGTTTGTTTGTATCCCTTTAACCTCAGAACAGCCACACCAATTTCACTGAAACAAACATCAAATGATTCGTTCCAACTGCGCGACTGATACTATAGACGAGGTGATAAGAGGAACAAAATAAGATGGCGAACGAAATTTTTTTTTTTCAAATTAAAATGAAAACCGTCAGAAAAACATTAATTGTGGGGTATCAAACAAGAGTAGTTTATAGATTATACAAATATAAATAAAACTGTATTCCATACGATCACATAAGCAGAAGAATTACGCCTTAAATGTGTTTGTATCTTAACCATCAAGAATATACGGCTCAAATTAAAATGTTACATTGTAATATTTATTTTCTTTTAAATATACACATAACAAAAATAATTTTGAAAATAAATCAAAATATAGTTGAACAACATACCAAAAAAACTGAAAAAACCTGATGTAGACATCACATGACTTCCTTGTACGAAAAAACAAAAATAATACGATTCTAAATAATAATTTTTAATTAATATTAAATAATCAGATGTTTCATCAAATCTGTGGCATATACACTTATGTAATAATAATACCTATTAAATTACATATACACATTTTTAAAAATCCATAAAATTTTATTTCACTAATAACTTCTGATTTTTTGTCACTGTTTTTTATTGTTATTATTAAAGTGTTATTTATTGTACATTTTTTTTACAATCACGGGTTAATAACTAATAATAAATTAATGCATTTAAATTTAAAAAAAGAAAAAAGGAGATGAAGTATGATTTGAACTGATGTGCCTTCCCTTGTACGATTCAAATATTTCACAAATAAACATTTTATTTGGCTATAACTCTGGAACCAATGAAAATAAGTACCACATGCTATATTGTTGAAAAGCTCTCAATGAAGACTCGCTACTACAGTTAAGAAAAAGTCCAAAATCCAATTTTTTTTTAATTTTTGGCTTTTTTGGTTTAGTCTACTGCAATCAAAAGAGGACGTGCACAACTAGATTTTACAACAGTAATAAATCCAAAATTTCAACATCCTGGGGCTAATCGTTTTTGAGTTATGCGAGATACGTATATATAGACGTCATTCCGAAACTAGTCAGAATGGATTCAGGGATGCTCAAAATTAATATTTCCCTTGAAATCTGAAAACCGACATCTTTCACGATCACAATACTTCCCTTACTTCGTACAAGGAATTAAAAATCCTGTATAAAAAGCGCAAACATGGAGTTTTAAAAGGTTAGAATATAGGCTAGTCTATTAAAAATAGAGTATTAAGAATAATGTACAAACCTCTCGGACAAGATGATAGATGGATTAGAAAAAGGCCGAGAACTAGAAGAATCATTAAAAAAAAAACTGATTTGGCATTAATGATAAGATTGAAATACAATCGGTCATTTTCTTAATGAGAAGAAAAAATTATTAAAGCAATAGCGAATGAGAGTCATTGGTCAATATCTTTGGAAAAATAAAAAATAGAGACAGACCGAAGACTTAGGGAAGATTTTGAGACTCCTGGGGCTCCAGGGAAGCGCCTACAAGTAGATTGAAGCAGCTGACAAATGAGGCTATGTCCCAACTATTGTTTAAGGAGATAAGAAAGTAAATTAAACAAGTTGAAGAAGTAAAAATTTACCGGGATACTGCTAGAAAACATTAAAATCTATAATCTGAATTAAGCTGACCTAGAACAACCTTATCTTATCAGTTCTGAAGTTTCATAAAAATCAATGCTACCATTTTCAATATATATCAACAAACGTATTTAGGAGAAATTTTTAATACAGCTTTGAGTTTTTCTTTTTTCATTAATATATATATTATCTTACAATCGCCTACGTGTTAAGTTAAAGACAGAAACCATTTGGTATTCATTATGAGCAAATTAGAAATTACAGGATCAACGTCAAAATATAATCCTATAATCCCGTTCCTTGAAATTTAAAAAAATAAAATAAAAGTGGTCGGAAAGTTTTCAAATAAAAGTCTGGGATAATTAAAAAAAATTATAATTCTTTAAATATTTTCAAAAAATAAATTGAATTAAATGTTTACTCCATAAAACGTTAAGTACTATTTTACGATTAATGATGATATAAGTTAGCTATGAATGGAAACGTAAGTTATTATGACTAACTTCAGCAAACTCCCAATTAAATCTTACGAGTCTTTATTTCATGAAAATCAGATTACGTAACAGTATCAGAGAAAAAGATAAGGAAAGTTTATTAATAATCTCTGAAAGTAAGTATCATGTGATCCTGTAGGTACATTTTATGATAAAATAACAAACTGCATAATTTCAACAGGAAATATTTAAAACTTTAAAAATAATAATATCTGTTGCTTATAAAATAAATAATCATCTTAACGATTTCGACACATATACATGACCCAAAATTAACGCAAGATTTGAAGTTGCCGCCATTTTTGCAGTAAACAACCTTGAAAAAAGGACAATTTGACAGCTGAGAGTATA
>JAAAKQ030490987.1:4857-18885 GCA_010016005.3 Zanna intricata
TATATATATATATATATATATATATACATACATATGCATATATATAAACATTATTCTATGCATAATATGTAATTTTTAATATACACATTATTCTTCATCGTTATGGAAATTTTTCTTTCCTTTTTTACATGGTTATTGAGTTTTGATGTCCTTCGACATTTTTTCTTTAAAAAAGATTTCTTAGGAATTATATTATTCCATTTTTTTATTTCCTCCACAGAACTAATTTTTTTTTTAAATCATATTTGAACAAATTAATTTTTCTAAGTTATAAAATCTTTCCGTAAGTTATTATTAATTTTTTTTTTTTAATTGTGTATTTAAACTGACAAGGAGGATTTTACTTTTAGTTGTTTTAAATTTTTAACAAACAAAAAAAAATATTTATATGCAGTTTTATTCTATATTATAACCTGGATAATGAGTTTTCATTATATAAATGATACAGTTTACTCCTATTAATAATTAAACCAGAAGATGAGTATACATAGATATAAAAAGGTAAATTTACACTAGTTATATTAAAAAGCACTTCAAAAGCCACCTCTCTTTTCTCTTTTTCTGTATAGCCTCCGGAACTACCGCACTTCAGAAGATGAATGAGGATGATATGTATGAATGTGAATAATGTGTAGTCTTGTATAATCTCAGGTCGATCACTCCTGAGAAGCTAACCTTCAAAAGCCACCTAATTTTTACAGAAATTATAAGTCCTGAATCTAAAATGCAGAAATGTTTTGTCAAAATATTATTTTCTTATTATAGCTTTTATTAAAGTGGATGTTAAGATTAAAGAAAACTTTACTAGCACATTTGTTAAGTTAATTCTAAATATGAATATCTAATTATAAATATTTTTCTTAAAATCTATTCCTTACATCTAAAGAATATAAATTCTCATTTTTTCGGCTCTGATTATTTAACTTTTATTATTAGTATCTGAAAAAAATTATGCAATACTTTTCTAGTTTTTTTTTATATTACATATTTCATAGATAATCATTATCATAAGTAAATTAAAAATATTTACATTTATTACGTACTGGAAACACACGCGCGCGCGCGCGTGTGTGTGTGTGTGTGTGTGTGTATGTGTTAACTGATTATACTTCTAGAGATACAATATTTTATCATGACTTCTGATTGGATGAAATTGTTTTTCTGATATTAATGCTTAATTGTTCATTATTAGGGTTTTTGAATTTGCGGGAGTTAAAACTGACTGAAATCAATTATTTCATACCTGAACTGGATCATTCGTTATTGGGGTTTAAGAATGTGTAGAATATCTGAATATGAGACTATAAAATAGAGTCATATTTTAGAGGTAGATTCGGACTACTGTAATCTAATAAATGTGATATCTTCTCATCATATAAGTACAGAATGTACTTATTATAGTACTTATTATATAATACTAAAAAAGGTGAGTCTATAGTCCGCCGTGAAAATTGCTTGGGGGACCCCGTCTTCTTTGCTTAGTCTGCGCTGAGGTGACCACGTGGTGCGCCCGGCAGCCGTTTCTCTTCTGCTCCCTATGCTGTCTTAGTTATTCTTTCCCATAGTCTGTTGTAACGTTCTTTTTAATAATTCGTTAAATAAAGAACCCTTTTTTTTTACTGCTAAATATTAACTAATAATCCCTTTATTCTATTAATAAGTTTGAATAATAATTATATAAATAGTTAATTTAAATATTAATAAGAATTGTTAATCATTGATTTAAATTTAATAATAAATTATAATTACCTAATAAATTCTAATTCATAAAGTATAAATAAAATAATAAATTAATATAAATAATATAAAATTAATAAATAAATACAATTATAAAACATAAATAAAAATTATTTACACTTAGAAATTAAATAATCTAAATTAATTGAAAACGGACTGCTTCTTGCCTGTTAAAATTTAGCTTTTCTTGAATTATGATTTTACAAACCAATCCACCAAGTGCTTTTATTGCGAGATTATTATTCTTCAGTTTGATTTATTATTTCATAGGTTGGTCAATATAAGTGATATACGTTTAATAATTATTATTTTATGGAAATAATATTTTAATTACTGAATACATTATTGGATTACAATGGTAATAATACTTCTTGATTCTGTCTAGTATTTTCTACAAAGCAGAAGCTCACGTAGAAAAATATTGTTATGAAGGGAGGAGGGGGAGAGTGCTTCTCACACTTTGACTTTATACTCTTATTTATATCACCAAATGTTATTGACTTAAAAAAGTATAAACAGATATAAATTAAAATTAAACTTTCATTAGATTACAGTATTTATTTATTTTTTTTTTGTTTAATAATTTCATATTATTGTATTTAAGTAGTTTGTGCGACGTATATATAATTAAAGCAGTCAGATATTTTCAGGAGGCAGTCATTTATCATTTTTCTTTAGACTGTATATTACTTCAAATGATTTACAACAGAGCGTAATATATTGATCGCGTATTTGTATTGTTAATTACATTTTTTCCGCCTGAAACCAGGTTAGTTAGCACCATATATGTGTGTGTCTGTGTGTATGCACGTGTGCGAGAGGGAGTATACTTGAGCTCGCATAAGTATTATCGGATACTTGTTTTATTACAATGTGCTTTTTATATGTTCTTAGTGAAACATGAGTTTAAATGGAAGTTAAGAGAAGATAACTTTGTTAGAGTTACTAATTAGAGGGGCAGTTTGCGTGTTTCTCACTCAATAAACGAAATAACACTTCACTCAAACACTTTTAATTGCTTCCAAAAGCTTTACGGACAGTGTTAAAGCTTGAATTATCTACAGTCTTATTACTTTTCACACTAATTTAAACGTTCTCTCTTGGAACACACTTAGTCTTTTTTTTCTTTTACTTTAATGCTTAACTGCGATTTCAGCTTTGCTTTTAAAGGATTAAATATAATGTGAGTTTCTCTTTGATGCAAAACATGGCCATGTCCGATCTTTCAGTAAGTAATTTTTATTTTTATTATTATTTTTTTTTTTTTTTTGTTAGACATCATCTCTAATGATTTCTTTGATCTTTTACACATCTCATTCCTAAGATGCCTTAAGGGTTTAGCTTGATTTTTCTTTCCATCTGGGTATTGTACCATTAAAATCTCGCTTCTGTACTATAAAATTTAACGTACCATATTTTAATCAAGTTCAAAGACATTTATTTATTCATATTTATGTAAGCATTAAAAAGTGTGTTTTTTCTGATATTTTTTTAGCAGCAGATGGTTTTAAACACGTATATTTATTAAAGCGTATATTTTTACGCATGTACACTATAATGAAAGCTGTTTTATATATATATATATATATATGTATAATTATTGTTTAACAGCTTATTTAAATTTATTAGAATAAGAGTTAATATGCCAATTTTAGCGTTTGCACAGTAATGGAGTTTATATTTTTAATTTTATTTAATACATTTACGTTAAACTTTGTGTTCATTTTTTTTAGATAAAAAGGGAAGAAAATTAACCTACTTTAATAACGTCATTTTAAGTACACCACCATATGAGGGAATTGTCTTGTAATCTTGGTGTCACCAAAAATGAGATATTTCCTGTAAATTTTAATTTAAAAAAAAAGAAAAAAGAAAGGTATATCTTATCATTGACCAGAAATAATTCCTACGGTACTATTGTGAATCCATCATGTCAATACTGGTATGATTATGTACACATATAACTAAAAAATGCATAAAGTGCTTTAAAAACAATCTTAACTTCTTTTAGCTTTCATGCTACCATGAAAAATATATATAAAGAACTATTTTTGAACTCATTTACGTTGTCTTTATCAAACATAAAGGACAACAGTCCTTTGATACGGACTGTCTTTATCAAAATAAATATGTCAATTATTTATGTAAAATTGTTTAGACAGATGTGAATTTTTATTTTAATTATTTTTACAAAGAAATATATGAACTTTTGTAAGTGACGTCATAAATACGTTCATTTTAAATTTATAATATTATATATTCTCTTTATAATGGCATTAAAGCCGAAAAGCGGTGGATGTTTTTAATGACGTTAGTATTTTTTTGATTAGATTTTAACAATTTTTGTATACTTTTCCTTTGTATTGAAACTTGATGTGGTCTTATTTTGATGTATCACAAACCAATTTTTTTTTTTTTTTTTTTTTTTTTTTTTAATAGTAGATCATAATATAAGACTTTTTAATATGAAAAGGGAGGTATTTTTTTTATACATTTTAAGAGAAAATTATCTACAAATTTTTATATAACAATGAAAAAATTAATTTTATTTCTTTTTATGATTTTGATTTAGTGATGAGTTATTGAATTACAAACCGTAGATTGCATTCCCTTTTTTGTGTAATAGATGTATATTTGTTGTAGTTTGTTTTTTTTTTTTTAGTTTGTGTAATAAACGAAGCCTTTTAACGATTACGATTAATGTTTACAGCTTTTAACGAGATTTTATTTTAAAAACTAGCAAGATAATTTCTAGCCTCGTAATTATGACTATTAGTAATATAAATTAGGTAAAGAAGTCGCCTAAGTTCCTAAGTGCCTAAAAGCTGTAATTAATTCTGTTCACTCTTTAATTTTCAATCAAATAAAAAAAAAACTTCAATTTTGATCAAAAACAAACAATGAAACAATAAATATTTTATAAAATATTAGATACAATTTTTTTTTTTTCAAATTCAGCTACAAAATATTATAAATTCGGCTCGATTTAGTAAACTTATGAATATTCTAAAAATTACTATTAGTAAGTATAATATAATAGTTACTCAATCAAATTTATTAAAGTTATTTAGTCAAACAAATTAATATAGGTAAGATTTATCTATTTTAAATAAAAAAAAATATCATTAGTTAGGTTCCCACATTTAAAAAAAACAATTGCTTTAAATTGAACTTTTACAAACCATTTTTAAAAATAAATAAAACCGTCAAAATCAGGTAAAATAAAATCTTTTTCTGTTCCTTAATTTTTTTTTTTATTACAAACTAAAAATAACAAAAATTAAAAATTTAGATTATCCTAAGTTTGGTGTTGTCTTTAAAATTTGGAAATTTGAATTAGAAACTGATCAATTTTTTATATCTTCATTTTGTTTATCAATTTTTTTTTATCTTTTATTTTTACGTAAAATGTAAACCTAAAAAAAAACAATTTGTCTACAAGAAAGTCCAGAAATTTTTATCTTATCAAAAACATTTTAAAAATACAGTGAAATGTCGTAAATAAAGACTGCAATCATCATTTACGTAAGATTGTACGCCTCCGAAGTAGATTTTTTTTTCTTTTATTTTTTTTTAATTTTCTAACTAATTTTATCAGATTTTCGTGTAAAAATACTTTTAATAATACCATTATATAAGTATATCTATTTAATTTATTACAATATGATATTATAAAAAATTGAAATGAAATTAAATATTTATTAGTCAGTTATATAGATAATGTAATTTTTCATTATGAATTACCTTCAACTTAAAATGATTAATTAGAAATAAAGATAATTTAACTATATTAGGAACGTGCTCTTAAAAAAATAAAATTAAAGTAAACAAAATTCTAACAAATATAAATAATAATAAAACAATAATTTTAATTTAATGTAAGAAAATTAGTAACAAGTTCATAATTTCGACGCCCTCACTATTCCTCAATCAGAAACTTACTGATTTCCAGAGTTCAACTTGTATATCTTTGATTCATCATCTTTGAGTCATCATTTTCTGAACATTGTTCAACTTTCTCTTTAGTACACCGAATGGTGTACTAAAGAATGAATATTCTTTATTGTTTTCAGCGTTTCTTATCGATTCAATTATCTTTGTAGGTGTTCTTGCTGACGTTTATTTTGTACTTACATCTATAGATCAAAATGTATCCTTCCTGTTTGAGAAAATCGAGCAGATGATATGAAATTTAATTTTGGAAACAAATTTTTTTTTGGTGTGTTTTTTTTTAGAAGTATATTATCATATAACCTACACACAAACATTAAGTTACAACTCAATCGCCACTGTGAGTAACTGCATAAGCGAATATGAAAAAATATATAACACAATCAACATAACCCTTAAATAAAAATCACATACCCAGTAATCATGAATCTCTAAGTAGGTTACGCTACCCTGATACTCCAGACAATATTACTAAAAATAGATACTGAAAATAAAGAAACGTCAACGTTCCAACTTTTAGCATCATAACGAATCACGCTTCTGACTTGCCAAGCTCAAATTTTTTTGACCTTAAATTAAGCGTAATTAGAGAATTTAACCAGTATTTATCAAATCTATACAAAACTATAGATATAATACTACAGAATATTTAAATTTCAGTAAAATTGATCAAGTAGTTTTGAAAATTTTTCAGTCACAAAATTTTATATATAGATTTATAAATAAATAAATCTATACGAGAACTACAGTTATATGAATGGTATATCCATACTTCTTACATCTCAAAAAATAAAGAAAACACCCCACTCCCACGATCGAATATTAAACCGTATTTTTCCTCAAAAAGTTGATAAAAAAAAAAATATTTGAAAATTATCTTTTGTGTGAACTAATAAGCTCCTTTTTAAGTGTAAAAATAGATTACTCCTGTTATTAAAACATTAATGTTATTTAATAACTTATCTAAATTTAGGGATTAACTAAAACTATTAATAACATTACTGATTTATACTATGTTATATAATACTCATTTATTTTATATTTACTTTAATGCATGTTTTTAACAAACGACATAAGTGAATTATAATTCATGAGTAATTCAATGAAGTAATTCATGAGTAATTCATGAGTATTCATGAGTAATTGAATATTTTTGGTACTTGTAATTTTGGATTCGTGTTACTAAACTAATTACAATTTTCTCATCATACTATACATTTATGTCTATTCATAAGTACACAATAAATTGAGATGGAATTTATTTATTCCTGAAAAAAAAAAAATTATTATGTTACATAAACTTACACCAACTCCGCAATTATATTTATTTTTAGATTTATATAAAATTACTTTTTATTTATTACTTCACGATGAAATTTGTCATCATTATGTTAAAAAAGTAATTTTTTCCTATTCCCGTTATTTTTTTCTCAGTTATCGTTTGCACATACGTTTTTCTGAGCTTACGTCATATTGGTAGTCTAATGGGATGAATTGTTCTTCGTTCTATTATATATATATATATATATATATATATATAAAAATAGGGTGTCTGGGTACAGGCAGGGTAGCAGAAACGTTAGGGGAGGCACCTGCACGTTTGTCTGCCTTTCAACCCACCTACCAAACCAACAGCAGTAGACTGATAACCAACCAACCGCTTTCCAGTCCAGTAATAATGAATCTTCAACCCCTATTCACCCGCTACCTCGTCCCAATACCACAACCTCTTCAATCCCTTCCCCTTATCTTCTATAACTTCCTCCCCATCCTCTATTTTCTCGTGATAACCACCGTTGTACATCCATCACATCGTCCTATCTGCCATGCACACGCTGCTTCACTACTCCTCAACTATTAATCTGCCATAGTATTTGTGCAAGAGTCGTTCTTAAAACTGCCTAACCGTCATCATTTTCTTGAACATTGTTCAACTTTCTCTTTAGTACACCATTCATTCTTTATTGTTTTCAGCGTTTCTTATCGATTCGATTATCTTTGTAGGTGTTCTTGCTGACGTTTATTTTGTACTTACATCTATAGATCAAAATATATCCTTCCTGTTTGAGAAAATCGAGCAGATGATATGAAATTTAATTTTGGAAACAAATTGTTTTCGGTGTATATTTTTTTTTAGAAGTATATTATTCTATATAATAAAGTAATAAATAAGTGTTTACAACGTTGTTAACTGTTCATTATAATATTTAAAGAAAATTTTTCTGGGAAAAAAACACGTAATATAGATATTTTTAAAAAAACCATTAAAATCGCTTTATTTTTGTTTTCTAAAACTCAAAAACTCAATAAAATTAAAAGTTTATTATAAACTAATATACTCCTTTTTCTCTCTGTACTATATACTCTGAACAAAGTTATGCTTATTAAAGAAAGTTCAACACAAGAAATTTAAAGAGATTTCATAACAAGAGGAATGTGGTTCTGACTTAAAAATACAGACATCAAAGAATTTTATTAAATGTAAGAAGGCGTGTAAACGAAGTAAATAAACATTAATCGAGATGATAAGTACGTTTGTATATTATTACATAAGTAGATAATTATGATCATAAGTAGATTTTTACATATTACATAAGTAGTTGCATTATTACAAGTTAAGAAGAAAGTATGCTGCAATTTATAATATTAAAAGTTGAAATTTATGTAAGTAAACTTCACTAGTTTCAAGCGGGAAAATATATGTAAGTAAATTTCGGAAGGGGAAAAGTTTAAGTTTAGGTCAATTTGATAAGTTGAAAACGGAAAGGATTAAAAGTATTGATCGCAAATGGTGAGAAAAAAATAAAACAAACTGTCTTTGGACATACTTATAAGAAAGATACTAAGTAACGGGTCATAGAATTAGACATGGTAGCAGAAGATGACTGTTGGTAGGATTGAGTAAGATATTTAACTTTCATACTTTTTGACTTAGAATACTTAATCATGAAGAAAATAAAAAACCTCTGAAATTCTCCCAAAAATAGGTTTTATTTTTTTAATATAATATTGTGTTATTGCATTTAAGATAAATCCATAAGAAACATCCATTTATTTCGCACGACGCATAAGAAAAAAAACATTCATTTTAAATGAGTAGATGTCGTAAGTACTGATTTAAAAGTAATAAGTACTGATAAAACAGGTTTTTTTAAAATAAAATTATATTGACTAAAAATTAGAAAGACTAACAAACTTTATTTAATAATTTATTTTGATTTATTAATTTTTAAGAAACTAGGAAGATCAATATTAAAGAAAAAGCACAAAAATAATTTTTTTTTCATAACCACTGAATAAGAATAGAATAATCCATAGAAGCCGAAGTTAAAAATAAAGGAGCAAAGATAAAAAAAGTTTTGGATGGTTAAGAATAAGAATTACCAATAGAAAAACTACACCAAAACCAGATTATCTCGCCCAGAGGATAATCTCAATGTCCTTCCAAGTTGAAGTCACACATCAGCCCACGCCCACAATTTTTCTGATAAACCTTTTGATAAACAATTTCCCCTTATGTAGAATAAATATATATTTTAACAAAAATTATTTTTCACCGACTAAAAACCATTGAGATAATGGGTCACCAGGCTTCCTGATGGAATAAACTATAATATGTTTCGAAAATTATGTGGTGTGTGGATGAATCCATCTTAGCTATTAACTACCCGCTTAGTCACTACTATAGTCTATTTTGTTGTGTTAGGATAAATTTTTTAGTAATTACTGAAAAATTCATGGTTTGAATCTTGCTCTGATAATCAGAATATCTTAGTGGGATACTTTCTAGTCAATTCACTTATATCGTGGCTAATTCAGCTGCAAGATAAAGAACAACTCTTCTATACGTATTTAAGAAGATTTAATAGGATTACGGAATTTATTTTTTATTAGTTTAGTTTTGTAATTTATTACATTTAAAAAACAGATTTTTATTTTTTTAGTTCTTCTTTAAAAAAAATTGTATGTGTAAGCTGGCAGAAAGGCTTAATTCCGTTCTGTATTTTACCTTTTAAGTACGAAAGAAAAAACTTCCCCCAATTTCATTGTATGTACAATTTTAAAAGTTTGGAGGTAATCTCTGTTGCTTAATCTACGTAGACCCATAATCGTGTTGTATGTCTATACAATGGAATGGAAAAATCTTCAAAATGATTTAGAGCTGGTGAACTAAATGTAACTAGACGATAGATTATTACTTTGATACTTAGATACAAATATAGATTTGCAGAAAATATTAACTTTCTTTCGATGCAATTACCATTTTAAATAAACTTCATTATTTTTTTTTTTTTAACAACAAAAAGCATAATGATCTTAAAAAAAAATAATGATTTGTTTTTTGTCTTCAATTCTTCAGTCATTTTATTGGTTTGATGCAGCTCTCCAAAATTCCCTGTCTAGTGCCAGTTGTTTCATTTCGGTACACCCTATACAGTCCACATCCCTAAGAATTTATTTAACATATTCCAAAGGTTGCCTCCTTGTACAATTTTTCCCATGTACCTGTCCCTCCAATATCAAAGCGACTTTAAAATGTGGCAGCACCACATTTCAAAAGCTTCTGATCATTTCGATAATAGCAACTGCTTTATATCAATCAGTAAGTAAGTATACTTACTTTATCAATAATATTTTTATGACTAGTCTCTGAAAAAAACAATAAAAATAAAAAAAAATATATATTTTATATATATATATATATATATTCAATGGGCACTTGCCAATAAGACTTAGAGCCATGGCGAGACCTAAACTTTTATACTGAGGAATAAAGTATGTTCTGTTTCTGTAATAATAATTACCAAATTCGGGAACAAATCTTAGTTTTTGGAGACAATTAAATATTGTTAATTTCTAGATTCATTTTTTTTTTAAATTTAATCAAATTATTTTTAAAAAATTTAATAAATAACTTTATTGATAATTTACGAATATATTTTAACCAATTATGTTGCAGGAATTTACTTATTAAACCTAAATTAAAACTTTTAGAATTGTATTATATTGTTATTTGATATTTTTTTTAATAAATCAAAATGTAATGTAAATTTTTTTGAAGATTTTGTTGGAGAGTGTGTTCATAAATGTACTTAGAATTAAAGAGATTATAGAAAACGAATATTGTATTACATAGTTTAAAACACATTTATTTATTCAGACTCTTCTCACTTGTTTCTACTATACTAAGTTTAACTGTTCAAGTTTTCCGATAATGGAAAACCAGGCAAAGGGAAGGTAGGGAAATACTGTTAAAAAGGGATGAGGGTGGAAAACTGGTCGAAATGCAGGACTGCCAGCGGTGGGTCCAATATTCCCTCAGCTGATAGCCGACTATCCCCTCTCTACAGAGTGGCCAACATCGGCTACCCTACTCTTTCCAAACATCAGACCCTAACAGGCGCACACACACACACACACATACATACGAAAGCACTAACAAAAACACACACATAGACATATACAATTCCACTTTAACATACAACAGAGATCTCTTGGGAAACGTGCTTAAATTTACTTTTATCTGAACAGCTGAGCCTGGCATTTGTTCATTATTTAAGTCAACAATGAGTAATAAGTCATGCAGTTAGTAATTATAGTTAGATATATTATCTACTGCCAAGTGATATTAATTTAATCATTGTACTTGAGCATGCTCATGAGTATATTTGGGCGAGCGCACAGACAAGCAAATCTTCTATAATTTTTAACATCTTACGGCAAGTCGCAATAAACAAGTGGGTGTATACACACACACACACGCACACACACACACACACACTTGTGTGTGTGTGGGCACGTTCGTGCGCTCGCGTGGGTGTGTGTGTGTATGGGTGAATTTCATCATGATTGTATAATGTTTATTGTAATTAATAGTAAAGTAGATTTTTTTTTGGTGCATTAATTACTTTTAACTAAAAATAAATAATAAAATTCGACAGATTTACTTATCTGTTTTACTATAATAGCTTATTATTTTTCTTACTCCACAGATTTTTTTATACACATTCCTTCTACTACATCATTAATTAAAAATTGTTATCCAATTGTATGACCAATTTATTTAATTATAAAAAAAAATATTCAGTAATAAAAGTTTGTTACATATCTCATGCATAAAAATTCTCTTAACAGTGTTTAATGTCCTAAACACTTATCAGTGTTTATTGTTTGAAATATGCTCAATCTAGCATATTTAAAAAAATTCCTGTAAAAATCTTTAAAAAGCATTTATTCTATTTTGTAGATATTATATACTCTTAATTATGTTTTTAAATTAATAAACTGTTTATTACAATATAAATCTTTAAAATAATTCAATGAAAACAATAGAAAAAAAGGGAAATTATAAGAAAACTTTTAGGCCCGAAATTTTAAAATAATCAGGTAAAATTAATTCCAAAAAAAACTTTATACTAAAATTGAAAAACTGTGAAGATTCGATAAGGAAAATAGGAATTGGATTTTATACCCATTTCTTTAGAATGAATAATAGTAGATTGGCTAAAAAAATGTTTGATTTCTTCAAAAGTAAACAATCTGATGTGGACACCACATGACTTTCTTGTACGAAAATCCAGAAATAATACGATTCTAAATTATATTTTTCAATTAATATTAAATAATCAAGTGTTTCATCAAATTTATTATATACACAAACATGTAATAATGCCTATTAAACTATATATACACATTTAGAAAGACCATAAAATTTTATTTCAGTAATAACTTGTGATTTTTTTGTCATATATCTGTATATTTTTTCTTTTTATTGTTATTATTGAATTATTATTTATTTTAAAATTGTTTTACAATCATGGATTAATAATAATTAATTAATCAATATATTTAAATTTAAAAAAAAGAAAAAATGAGATGAAGTCTGATTCAAACCCATGTAATATCCTTCCCTTGTAAGATTCAAATATTTCATTAATAATAAACTTTATTTAGCTATAACTCTGGAAGCAATGAAAATAAGTACCACTTATGATGTATCGTTGAAAAGCTCTCAACGAGGGCTTATTACTTCGGTTAAGAAAAATGCCAAAATTCAAATTGTTTGGGATATTGAGGTTTTCTGGACACTTTTGGTTCAGACGATTGCAATTAAATGGGGAGATGCACAATTAGATATGCGCAACAACAATCCTAAATCCAAAATTTCAACATCCTACAGCTAATAATTTTTTAGTTTTGCGAGATACATACATACGTACGTACGTACAAACGTGTCGTGGAAAATAATCAAAATGGATTCAGGGATGGTCAAAACGGATATTTCCGTTGAAATCCGAAAATCGATATTTTTTGCGTCTCAATACATAGTTTACTTCTTACAAAGAAGTAAAAAACTACCAAAAAAATGTTTCACACAAGGAACTAAAAATAATACAAAATAGCATAAAAAGATCTAAAATTAACTGAAGAAATTGAAAGGGAAGAGAAATTTTAAAGAGAATATAAAAATAAAAGTTTCAAGAAGTACTAAAATGCAATAAACAAAGTTAAAACTTTCTGAAGACAGAAAGATATCAGAATGAATGGAAAGATACTGAGTAGATAGAAAAACAGAAAAAATGAACCAACCGCAAATAAATAAATGATTTAACGTGTTGTAAGGTGAAATCTTTGGGGTAAAAACACAAAAAAATCTGTTGATTGTTAATAGACAGATATTTTGCAAATGTTGCTTCCTGAAATATGAATTATAGAAGAGTATGTTTATTTTATTAAGGTTTCCCATGCTTGGATTCTTCCTATTTTTAAATGAATTTGTAATTAGAGAATTTTTATCTGAACGTTCTGCATTTTCTTTGGTCCTGAGCCTCTTTCTTCATTTTCTTATAGCTTTTCCTTCTTAATATTTATATCAGAAGCACTACAATGCTTCATTTTTAAATTCCTTCTACAGTATCCTTTAAATGTCCTTTGCTGAAGGCAAATTCTGAATTGGATATTCACTAATCTAGTTGTTTTTTTTCTTTTTTGGCCATTTTCATAAAAGTATTACTTCTTTGCTATTTTTTCAACATTTTCTTTAAGTTTCTTGCTGTAAACAATCCTTTTTTCTTTTAAAAATCTATTTTCCCTAAGCTATTTCATTTTTCTTTCGTGCTTATATCATTCTAACCTAACTTTTAACATATTTAAATCGTTTTACTTGGAAACAGAGTCGTTTTACATATTTAAATCACCTTTCAATGATTTTTTAACAGAACCTTGTTCTTTTTCCCCCACTTCACTTTTTTCTACTTTTATTCCAGTTTTCTTACTCTTTATTATTCAGAATTATCATTACTCTTCTAATTCTACGATCATTTATTGGTCATCCACATA
>JAAAKQ030491009.1:5524-17092 GCA_010016005.3 Zanna intricata
TCACTAGCTGTGTTAAAAGAGCCTACGGGTATCTCCTCCCTTTCCCGACATGAACCCGGAGTACAACGATATCAGGCCACAGGGCAACGAGCAGATCGCATAGTATTCCGGTAGCCATGTAGTTTTATCAAATTTGGATCCAATTGAGGGAGTCAAGAGACCGTGCTCTTTCTCTCTTTACGCTCTACCCCGACGTACTACCTCGCATCTCTTTCTCTCGCTCTTAAACAGACTCGTTCATTCGACGGTGGCTATGAATGGATGAATATGCATGATAGTGTTAATGAATCCCTGGACTTCGTTTCCACCCCCTTTCACAAATGACACCCCTCATTTTGGGGTTCGGTGAGTCGGCGAAGCGAGAAGGGCGGGCGACGACATCCGGCCCTGCGGACGCTCTGGTCAACCTACATTTTTATCGTGCGTAACATTTTCACACCGACACACACAAACACAGTTTACACGCGTTGTGACCGCGTAATATTATACATTGTGCAGAAGCGGCTAAATCAGTCAACCCTTTTCTACCGCTTTAAATAATACAATTAACACATTATTCACGAAATTTTACGGTCACCATCAGGGACACATTCATATAAACTAGTAGTAGTAAATGTGTCAAACTGGCAAAACTGAGCACGAGCGCGGTTTTTTTTAGAATGAATTTAAGAGCGAAAGGAAAGAATAAAAAAAATAACAATTTAGAAATGATTAAACTAAATTTTATTTAACGATTAGTAATTAAATATCGTTGAGAAAAATAAATCATCTAGTTTTTATTCTGAATTTATTCACAGTAGATAAAGAAAAAATTTATTATTTTTTATATAAGATTTGTTGTAAAAATTCCAATCTATTAGTGTTATTGGTGGATAAAATGCGCTCATAAAAATGAAAGAGTGCATATTTACACTAATCCTAACATTCACAATGTTTCGAGAAAGTAACAGAGAGCTACTGAGTGAGGGAGAAAGATAATAAATCAGATTATAAGATTATTTTATTAATAAAACTGAAATGCCATGTTTAAAAGGAAGAATAATTTTTAAATTAGCAGATCGTAGTTTATTATGCGTCGATGACATTAGTAAATAAGAAATTGTTTAATAAACTTGCGAAATTGTAGCTAGGAGAACTGACAGCTTTAAAGCGAATTTCGGTGATATTCTATCAGACTTATATTGAAGAAGATCATGAACAACAGGTAGGTGCTAGTAGTTACTTTTCAACGGTTATTCTAAATAATTGATATAAAATCACGCATGAATTTGCTTACTGCTGAAAAAATTTGGTTTTTATGGATTTTACTGTAATTTTAAAACAAAGTTAATCATTTTTTATAAAAATGAATACGTTTCAGTATTTTTTAGTTCCTTGTTAACGGTTAATTTACAGTAAAGAAGCAACAGAATTTTTAATTATTGCTCTTACTTGATTTCAAACGAAAAAATTTTATAATGGTTAGTTTACAGTGAAAAAAAGATAGAATAATACGAAAAATATATAATAGCAACTTAATCAAAGGGCACTGAAGACAATAAATTGTTAACTAATAAAAGAAAAAAAGAACAAAGGAGGCGGCTGTAAAACCGCGAAGTTTTGATAATTGATATCCTTTATATCGTTACAAGACTAAAATAAGACCCGGGCGGTCCGGTTTGAATCTTCTCAGTCTACATTGTTAGTCTATTACAGCTTTCTGATGAGTCACAAAAAGGGCAGAGAGGATCATTCTACAAGGGTGATGTCGGATGAGAAATGAAAGATAAAAAGGGAGATATAGATGATGACATGGAGGGGGTATCGTTCATATTTTTTGTCTTTTTTTTCATATAATGGTCGTGTCCACGAGCGGTACTATACGACACCGGTCCGCGACACTGTATCTTTTAAACATCGAAAGGGGAAGGAAGAACGAGCGGAAAAGGGTTTTTCAATGCAACAGCGGTATCATACACAATATAACAGGTCGGATGGAATTTTAGTGACAAAAAACTTCAAGCGTTTTCCACCCCCTATATTTTTATAGCGAACAATAGGCTAATAGCACGAGGCAATACTACAATATGTACGACCAAAGATGACCTCGATTTAATACTACGTAGCTTATAGACGAAAAAGAAAGTAATTTTTTACACATTTTGTTTTACAGCTCGTTTTGTACTAAATATGCTTTATACAAATTACTCGGTTTCCTTTCTCCATTAAAAAACAGTATAGCCTATTTTTGTCCTTTTTTTTGTATAGATCGAAATTTTCCTTTGAAGGAGATATTTTCGTACATATATTTAGGACGACGTAAACTGAAACATTTACAAGCGGTTCAGGAGTTTGCGATGTTAAAATAAATCCTTATTTAAGGAAATAACTATTTAGCTATGCACGCACTAACTGCATTTAGATACGCACGTAACTAAATACAGTAATGTAATAGCTGTCATTCTTTCATTAACAAGTACATTAATAAAATGTGGAAACTATCTTATAGTACATGAAGTGTAAATATTAGTGTTAAATAAATTATATTAGTGAAAAAAGTTTGTAGAGCATTGTTAATGTATCGTTCGATTGTGTTTTCAGATTTAAGTACGAAGCCTCACAAGGAACACATATATGCATTTCATAGAGTTTTTGTCTTCTTTACTTATACATATTTCAGTAATAAAAACTGAATTGATTATCTTTCTTTTTATCTGAAGAGTAAATCATCAAGTAATTCTTTAATATTCGGTAAATATTTCGTCAAAAAGGGTCAAGGCAATGCATTGTAGAATCAAAAGAAGCAATATTTTGAACTTCTATTCAACGTACAAGTAATTGTTTTATAATCCAACATAGTCTCTAAACATGTTGTTTATATTCTTTGCAAGACCATAATTTTAAAAATTTATACGGAATTCCTCAAATTTTTCTCAATATTCTGTAAAAGGTCATGGAAATTTCCTTACGACAAAAAACATAACTTTCTGTAATAATTTTTAGTTTCCACGAGAACAAAAGTATGGTAATTGTAGACTATTCGCAGTGCAGCTCAATAACAGAAAATAAACTATTTTTTTTTAAAATAAAAATATTTTAAAAAGATGTATTCTGACTTTCCCGGTTTTTTTCAATCAATTATAGGAAATATTTTCTTAAACTATTGTATAAAACGTTTTGACTCATTTCTTTCAAATTTAATTATTATCTTTATTAATGTAAGGTTGGCAGTATTTGAAATATTCTGTTCGAACCCCAATAATTATTGAAACTTAACAGAGATTAAAAAACGTAGAAAACATCTCCTTCGAAGAGTACCTTTTAAATTATATGTGCCACATGGTTTCGGAGATTGCTAAACAAAAAAAATTGTAAACTCCTGTTTAATCATGAATTTAGGAATTTGTCTGAGGCTGTAAAATCATTTGTAAAGTGTTGCGACCTAGATAAACTGTTAAAAAATATTGAAGATTCTAACTGTAGAATAGGATTAACATTTTAGTTATTATTGTTATGTTATCAATTGCAATGTAAAAATGTAAAATATGATTTCTAATCATCATTCAGTACAGAAAATATTTATGAAGAGAATTTACGTTTTGTTTGATGGATGCGATGTATCACCAAAGGTCATGATTCTGGAAAAAGTTGAATCGTCCAAAAACTCCCACTAAGTTTAATAAATTTATAAATATATTTGTGAAATATTAAGAACCCCTGAAAAAGTTTTTCTAAATGTATTATAAGTTTAGACTTAGAGAAAAAAGATATTTTAAAAATAATAATTTTTTAGATTTTTATGAATTTGCACGTCCGAGATACGAAGTTCATATCTCGACTTCATAATTCATTTTACGTAATACGATGCGTAAAAGAATTTTGTTTGAATCATTCTTCAAACAAACTCTAGTTTAACATAAATGTTTTCATCCGAGACAAAACCATTTATTTAATATTCAAAAGAAATAATTACAGAGATATCGTTTTATATTGCCTATACAGCAAAATTTTATCTGGCTAGATTTGACATTATTTTATAAAATAGTGAACTATAAAATTATATTCTATTTTTAGTTTATTAGTGGATTAAAAATACCTGTAATTGTTAACGTTTCTTCGATAAAAGTACAATAACAACTATAAAATTCACATACACCATGGACATACACCACTAAACGTAATCAATTTAATACAAACGAATATGGACACTGCAGTTAATGAAATGAAAGATAAAATTAATACATGAAGTTAATCGAATGACTTTAGGGCGTAATTTATATTATACGAAGAACTTATGCTCATTAAAAGGTTAAATAACCTTTTAAACGTTTTAATTCTTAGCTAATGATTTCATACGATAACCTCATTACTAAGCGATGATAAGAAACCATCAGTAAAATTGTTTACGAATTCATAGTACTGAAATTTAAGAAATGACTGCACTAAAGTTTATAAATTTAGAATAGATGATAGTTTATAGAAGTAAGATTAATAAAATCTGAAAATTGATTTCATCATAAAAGGACAGATGCCCATACTTGATGTTCATACTTGATTTACGTAGAAAAAACTATTAACAATATATTTAAATAATTAAATGAAAACATTTGTACTTTATTCATTACTCGCTAATTTATTGCTGAAATTAAGTACCACTTATGATATATCGTTCCCAAAAGCCCTTATTTCTACAATTAAGAAAGAGTACAATTCTAATCTTTTTTTGGATACTTCTGATTCAGTCCATTACAAACAAAAAGGGAAAGTGCACAACAAAAAAGTTACAACCGTCCTAAATCAAAAATTTCGACATCCCACGGCTAATCGTTTTTGAGTTATGCGAGATAAGTACGTATAGATATCACGCCGAAACTAGTCAAAATGGATTCAGATATATTTCCGTTTTAATCTGAAAACCGACATTTTTCGCGATCACAATACTTCCTTTACTTCATAGAAAGAAGTAAAAATTATATATTTCTTACTGAAGCAATTTGTATTTAAATTATGAAAATAAATTGTCTAATGTTTAACAAGTCTATATCTTGAACAAATTATTTTACTAAAAATTAATATTTTGATAAAAAAAAAATTATATTAAACATTTAAATTTAACAAAAAAGAAAAAACCTCAATTTTATATTAAATTAAATGGAAACTAAATATTGCGCCAATTAGAATTTAAATTAATAATAAATATATATCCCGAATATCAGGTAGACCAATAATTCTAGATCTGGAATCGATGGATTTACCTGATTTTAAATCACCGTACCAATCCCAAATTTTTAAAAATTTCTAGTATAATAATTAATAATAGAAGAGGATTTCCATTTCTTCATAATGATTATTTATTTAACGGATTTACATCCGTTTATGGAATCAAAATCCTCATGCCAGAATCGTCCGTAGTCGTTTAGGTTAATACTGGATAAATTATACTCTCAAGTTTATCGTATATAAGCTTGGACTAGACACAAAATAAACTTATACCAATGTAATGCAGCCTAAAAACCCAATTTTCATTACACAATAAGGAAATATTTTATTAGATAGGTGAATATTTCCTAATTAATTTCAGTAGTCTTTTGTTTCAAAAAATTCGTCCTCTCTTATGGAATTGATATTTTTTTGACCGTAGTATATATTTGAGAGCGTTTGACGTCGCGATAGAACTATCTTAGAAGAAAAATACTAATTTCTTCGTAAAATTGAAGCGGTTGTTGATGCATTATGAATAGGAATTAAGTTTACAAGAAGTCTGTTTTGTTAAATGTCAACTGCGAAGTGTGCCCAACACGAGGCACTAGTCAGTGAAAAAGGGTGAGATGTAGGGAATAAGAGAGATTATGTGTGGTGTGTGCGCGGTCGTAAACAAAAATCTGCTCCCTTCTCTTAAAAAGGAGTCTGTAAAGTAGGGTACAATACAGTATAATACGGTTTACAACATTTTAACCCGTCCTATTCATAAAAAAAAAAAATCTAAAGGATTCGTACTCTCGATACGCTGTTTTTTTTTTTTGTATTTCTTTATAAATACCTCCTTTGTTTCGTTATTTTATACAGAATGTATATTAATAAGCTTTGTCTTTACTGGATAGATGTCTAAACCTGGCGGCATAAGAAAACGATGCAGCATAGCTTAACGTATTAATATCTTTCAATCTTTTTTTAAACAAGATTTCTGGAAAATTAAAATGTTGATCTCGTCCCATTACGTATTACGTATGTTGCTGCACACGAAATAAAACGTGTGCTATTTATAGATCGTTGAAGTAATGATACGATAAATAAATCGGCAATAAATAATTATTAAAATCAGTTAATAATATTAACTGATTTTAATCGGTTAAAAGTAACTTATTTTATTGATTAATATAGTTACACATAATTATTGCCACACTGGGAAAAGAAACTGTACAAATGAGAATTTTTAAACACGTTTCCTTAATAATCCGAAGAAATTTATTAAGTAAATTAGTTTTTATTATTTATTTAACGACACATTTAAAATTCATTTAATGAAAATCTTAAAATAAAAATTATAGCTGTAAACTAGTCGTACGTAACCATGTAACTTATATAATAATTCATATTGTTGCCCAATTGAACCTCTATGCTTTATTTTGTTTTTACGGTGAATCCCTGTACTACAATTAAATGTTAAAAAGTTTTTTGTTTTTGATAAATATTTATATTTGCCTGAATAATCTCATTTTCGTTGCCCATTTGATTTTACCATGTTCTTTTCCAAGTTATTTACTTTTTCTCTCCATTTTACGTAAATAAAGTATGTACATTGATGTTGTGACATATTATACAAGATTAGTATTGTTCGTTAATGTATCAGCTTAAATAATGAAAATTAGATAAATAAATACGTGAGATAATTAAAATAAAATCTAAATTTAATATAGTAAAAAAAAAAGAAGATAAACTTTTTTATATTAATATTGACTTTATACGAAGAATTCAGTGATTTTTTTTTTTTTTTTTTTTGTAGAACATAAAATTATTTGTGAAATTTTAAATAGGTTTAAAAAATATTTTATATAAAGGATTTGCCAAAAAGTACAAATATAATATGAATGATAATAAGAAATCATATTAATTCAAGTAAAATATCTTAACTCTTTCATGATTATTTAAAGATTGTGTTGCAGTGTGAGAAGAGTGTTGACGGAAATCTACTTACCGGATTCATAAAATATTAGAGAACTAACGTCACATTACATAAAATCGCAGCTAATGTGCCAAAAATATTTTAAAATACCTTTTTTATATATATTTATTTTTCAATAAAACCAAAATTATAAATCTTAGAAGATTAATATTGACAATTCATAAAAATATAATTGAATTTTATTAAGTAGAAATATATATATATATTTTTTTTTTTTGGGGGGGGGGAAAGAAAAAAGGCTCGGTTGCCGGTTTATCACTCTATTTAAATATTTTTATATATATTATTGTTTTGAATGTTCCAGTTATAAGTAAAATGAATTTCGGGCATAAGTAAAATAAAAGGGCATAGGTTATATCAGCGAATATGACACATTTTCTAAACAATTATTTGCAAAAAAAAAATGTATATTACGTATATATGCTTATTTATTTAATTTAGAAATAATTTTAGCAGTTTTAAATGTTTATCTTATATTTTTTTTTTATTCTCAGTTTTTATATAAATACAAAATTAATGCATCGCAAATTAAAAAAAAATCTACTAGCTTAATATTTTCTGAAATTTTTAAATTCTACAAATTTTTTTTGGAGTACGTTTTTCGCAAAGATTGATTAGAACCAGTAGATTCAACTGCTGGTCGAAAAAATAGTTACGTAGTTAATTAATTCAGGTTATATAGTGTTAACATGGTGAAAAATAGTACCTGTGACTATACATATACCTTACGAGAAAAGGTACGAAAAACAGAAAATTAGAATAAAATAATGGAAGTCTAATATTCTTCGTCAAGATTTTTAGAAAATGTCTTACATTCTTGTAATAAAATCGATATAGTTTTTCATACACATACAATATTTCTTTAAATTATTTGTAATCGTAAAAATTAAATACTATTAACGAAATCGTAAGATTATATTTTTTGTTGGCATTTTTAACTGATCTAAAGGTGAAAAAAATTAAATTAGGGTGTAGTATTAATTTTTTTACAACAATTTATCACAAGAACACCTTTTGGATAAAAATAACTGTAAGAAATTAAACGAAAGAGGAAGAAAAAAAATAAAGTATGCTGTAAGCTACAGAAAAATTTTGGTAAATTTTTTATCGTTTACATATAAAAGAAGTCCGGAAAGAATTTACGTTTACACAATATAATACAGTAGTCATTGTTGGAAAATTAGAATCTTAGCGAACTGCAAATTAACTGCAAAATTAACAAATTAACTGCAAATGGAGGAAGCAATCGACTTAATATATTTTCGGTGGATATTTTAAATAATTTCTGATATTAATTACAGCAAATAATAGATTTTAATCAGTTCTCAGGATAATATTCATGTCACTTGCCAGGAGTGATCGACCTGAGCTTGCACAAGACTACACAATCACTTCATTCACATTCATATATATCACACTCATCATTCCCTGAAGTAATACCATACGGTAGTTCCGGAGGCTAAACAGAAAAAGAAAAAGATTTTAATCACTGGAAAATTCTTTTTAATTCACAATAAAGCTCGGAATGCAAATAAACCGTGGAATAATATATATAAGATCACTTCTCAATGTAGATTTTGTTTAAATGACTGTCACTATGAGAATGAAAGAATAAAATTACAAAAAACGTAGGAATAACAAAAAAAATCGCAAGATTTTGTAAGATCTTAGATTTTTGTAAGAAACTGTTTAAATATAATTAATTTAAAAAAATTAAAGATTTAATTTAAAATTAAATTAATTTAAAGAAAAGTTTTAATTAATACTGAATTTGAAGAAATCTTATTTTATGAAATAATAATTGTTATCCTTAGCAGAACTAAAACTGAATAATTAACGTTAATCTTGTTTTTTTCTTGTTTTTAAAAAAATAATAATTTAATCATAATGGAAATTTAATATTTCCGATCTTAAAAAATCATAAAAGTAGCACAGCAAACAGCAAATTCAGTTTTTTAAAATTTCAAATTAAAACGTTTACTGACCTAACAATTTAATTTAATTTAATTAATTATAAATTACAAATATAAATCAATAATTTTTCAAATTACGTTGCTATTTTTTAATTAATCCGTAACACTAGAATGCATAACAATTATCGGATTTTGATCGAGTTTAAATATCGTAAATCGAAATTTTAAAAATTTTTACGAAAATGTTTTTTAAAAATTGCGGAACATTATATAGGCATTCCTCTTTCAATTTAGTCTGTAAATTAGAAACACAATTATAATCTGTAACGTCTTTTTAATTCAATAATTAAACTCCTTACAGGTTGAGAGAAAATACTTGGTAGTGATAATTACAGATAATTATTAGGAATAATTATTTAAAGGTAAAAGTGTATATATATATATATAAATTGAACTCACTTATTTTATATAAGATTTTATAATTATTTAATATAAATTGCATTTTATGATATTTTACTAACATAATTTACGCTACGCTAAAATATATCAAATAAAAAAGAAGAACAAATTTATTTTGGTAAAATCCAAATAAATTAAGTACAATAATACAACGACTAATGGAAGCTCAAAAAGAAAATCAAATACAGTTTTGGAAATCGAAATTCTACGTATAAATGTTAAACCTGTATCGATTAAAAACAGAACATTAAAACTTATAAATTTAATAGTGTATATAATCAGCTTTAAGGAAGGCGGTAGAAAAACATTAACTCCTATACAAACAAAAAAGTTAACGGTTACGCCAGTTCTACCTTGAATAAAATAAAAGGGATTAAAAAGTTATTAATAACATTACGTATATTTATTAAAAAATAAATATTATATAGATAAAAAAAAAAATTTAATCTAGGCGATAACTGAATAACTTATACACTTAATGCGTTTGTAAAAGGGTGCTGTTATCGATCACCACTTCAATTATTTTATTTTTAATCAAAAAACTAGTTTAGTTGTAATTATTTATTATAAATCGGCTGAAAGTTATTATTTTTCTTACTGTAACCTATTTTACTTTTTTGTCGTAATATTAATAAATATTAATACTGCATTTATATTTTTAAAAAAATAAAAAAAAAAGCTCGATGCAAAGTCGCAGAAAGACTTGCTAAATTGATGAAGCAATCTGTTCTGTTTTACGTTTTGCTATTAGGTTTTATAAGAAAATCACAAAAAATATACTCAATAATTTCTGAAATCATCTATTTCATTAACTTTTCAATAAACCGTCTTCGATCACCTATAAACGGTGTAAAGGCATAAGTTACATACAATTGTGATGTATGATTTAAAGTACATATAGTACATATAGTACAATTACTATTCATTTAAAAATATTAATGTTGGCTTTTCTAAAATAAGTCGAAAAAAACAAATCGTTCACAATTTGTTTCCATCAGACTATGAAAGAAATATTAAAAGGTGACTTTTACTATTTGTGTGATGTGTGTGTAGATGACTGTATTTGTGTGATAAAAATTACACAAACTCAAAATAGCGCATAGTCTAGGAGATGGATCTCGGTAATGACTTCCAATTTTTGTAAAAGTTTAATTTTTTTATTAACCCAAAACAATGAATCGAATATCTTAGGCTGTAATTATTCAATATTAGAATGTTTCTAAAATCATCTACATTTCATGGACTTAAGCACACAGTTAAAATCAAAATTAGAGTGATAAATACTAGGAAAAGCAAAATATTCAAAAGTATTTTATTTTGTTTATGCTTTTTTAAAATAAAATAATTATGGGTGTGTTTTTTTTTAATCGAACAGAAAATTATACACAAATGTTTTATAGAAAAAAAATGTACAATTTTACGGAAATTTATTTTATTATCACAGAAATTATAATTATAAAAATAGTGCAACTCAATGATACTTTTTTCCCCGCAACTAGTTATTCTTATAGTTCACTAGTAGAAGAACATATCTGCTTTCATCTCATAGTTCATAAAACCAAACAATAAACGAGTAATAACAAATAAACAATAAAATGGTCAATAAAAATAAACAAATAATTCAGCGATAGCGAATCGATCGATGGATAAATAACAATGTAGAAATTGATGATAGGAACAATACAATTTTTAACTATAAATAAAAAAGTAAAGAAGAAAACAGAAATAATATGCTTAGTTTTGGAAATTAAAAACTCTCATTCAGTAGCCACATGTCAAAAACATGGAGACTTTCAACTATCGGACATGACAATTGTTAAGCAGATTGATCACTAGATGGTTGATGTAACTTTCTACATGTTGATGGTATTTAAAACTTTATTGTCTCACAACTTCATGAACCATCGTCAGCTCCAGATATTCGCGAATCTCATCGTTCAGGGTGAAACGTGGCACCTCCACAACTGTTCTCTTTACTTGTTTTCGGAAGCTTTGTGTGATATCTGCGTTACTGTTACATTTTGTTTTCCACAA
>JAAAKQ030491020.1:3633-14079 GCA_010016005.3 Zanna intricata
CCACATCCATTTTAACGAGTAATCCAAAATGTATCTAAATCTTCAGATGAGAATTTCAGCTGTAACATTTCGTCGGCAGATAATGTGATCTGGTTGTGGATCTCAACTTGTAACTTAGCAGCTGCAACAATGTTTTCCCTAAATGGATTCAATGTCCATCTCTTTGAGAAATCATTTTTTTCTTACAAGAAATACGCCGACTGAATTTTTAGTTCACAAAAATGCATCTTCATGTTATCCAGACTGTTGTAAATAATAGTATCTTCTTCATCCAAATTTTTCTGAATATAAGTGGGTGGAAAGATATTTTTTTATAAGTGAATGGAAATTTTTTTTTTTTTTTCTAAGTGCCGGCCTCCGTGGCCGAGTGGTACCGTCTCGGCATTTCATCCGGAGGTCCTGGGTTCCAATCCCCATCAGGCATGGTATTTTTCACACATGCTACAATTCATTCATTTCATACCTCTGAAGATATACTTAATTGTGATATACTTAAAAGTGAGTGGAAAGATATCAAAATTTTTGCTTTGAAAGCAAATAATCCAAATATCAAGCTTCTTAATGAAAGCATGAAGCTTCGTCTACAATTAATAAAATTTTTTTATCTCAAGCTTATAAATTCACATTCAAGACATGTGACAAATGTGAAAATATATCAGCTATATAAGCCAACAACAAAATATACTCATTATTCTGTAAAAACAATGAGAATGGCATTTGTTTATCCTGGAAAATATTATTAATTCATCTCATAATTCCAATAATCGGGTTAACACTTTCCCATGCAATAACCATCTGATTATGGAAAAGAAGATATTTTTTCTTTTCACCCATTTCATCACATAATTTTGGAAACCACCTATTCTGTAATCAATGACTTTTAATAAAATTAACCACTTTTACAGCTTTATAAAAAATTAGTCTGTGATTCTCCGGCATATTTTTTGTGGCATGAGCATGTTGTGAAGGAAGTAATACATCCATTCTGGCCTTGGTGTAAGACTATTTTAATTTTTTCAGAAGTCTACTGTTCTTTCCTGTTATCGCCTTAGCACAATCACTACATACTGCAATTCATTTTGTCCAATCTATGTTATAGTTTTTAGAGTAGCTTCATGAAAAACATCAAAAAGACATTGTCCTGCTGCATAAGCAGGTATTGATTTGCAAAACAACATTTTTTTTTTGACTGATCTGTCCCTATCGCATTCAAATCTTACAAAACTTAAGAATTGAGAAATTTTTGCCACAACTATTGATTTATCAAAGTGAATATAAACAATTAACAGTCATTTCATCAATTCAGATTGATACTGCCATTAGAAAGTGGAATTTTAAACAAATTTTTGCTTCTTCCACACACCTTTTAGAACACTGAACATAACTGCTTCAGGCAAAATGAGGTTTTTGCGATTGTATGGGGTTTGAACATCTTAGCTGCTTTTCATGCAATGAGATAAGATGCTTCAAGTATACTTTTATCAGTATGGCTTGTTTTACAAACTAAGCTTGTTGATTTCTCAGAGTAATTTCCTTTTGAAAAATTCCAAGAATTTCCTTTAATGATCCACATACTTAGTTTCCAAGTGTCTAATTAATTTTGATGTTTTTGTGCTTTCATCAAAGAGAACTTGAAAGTAAACAACACAACGTGGCTTTCCATCCAATGAGGTAAAAACCATAATTTAAAAAAATTTATTATGCAGTCTTGTCTTTTAACCAATCAATTCAAAGGGATATAGATGGCTCGCATCATTTTTTCACATATTAATCCATTCTGCATAAGAATGTAATTTTAAAAAAAAAACCAGTTACACTGTTTGATCACACACTACAAAATCTAAACTTCGATTATTTTTTATTATTTTCAATGAAACTACACAGACGACCTCTAAGTAGTGGTTGTCTGGAGTGATGGAAGCGATGAAAAGAAGGAATTTGGAGGAGGAAAGTTGGTGGGATAGAAGAGTTTGGCTGCTGGGATGTGAGGGACGGCTTTTACAGCTGTAAACACTTTCCTAGAAAGAAGACGAAACTACATTTTTAAAACTCAAATAAGGGCACCAGATGCATGCTTTGCATTCAAAACTCAACTTATATTCTGCAATCCCTTACGCCTCTTATACTGCTGAGAGCATGAGATGTTCAAACATATCATATGCATGTTTGAATATAATGCTCTCATTGTGAATATTATGCAAGCAGACCAAATTATTTATAAGAAGTACATATACATCATGTTGGAGCCTATAACTTGCTCACGTACTGTACACTTCATATGGCCATGTTCACATCAGTCACTTTTAATGCAGCAAAATCTTTACTTAGGTTAGATTGGGTTGGGGTTGGGCAATTATTATTTACGATTTTTCTGGATGCAGAAAAATTTCATATTTAATATGAAAATTACTATTTTTTTGTTTGTTTTTTTACTTTTTGGGGACGAAAATAATAATTTGGAAGGAAGAAGTAGGATACAACTCATATTGTAGAACATATTGTCATACTGTAGAACATTTGTCTCCAATTAGATGATTTATTCCTGAAATATTACTTAAGGCCAGTGAAAAATTTTAAATAAGGTTAAAGTAGCCCTAAAGTCCCTTTGGTAGTCATTAAAGACAGTATTTCACAACAAAATCAGGCTACACACTGATGCTCAAGTTTTATAATCCCATCCTTCCAGTGCGATTCTTCTAAATCTTCAAAATAGGCAGATATTTTGGAATGAAGAATTAAAAAATTGTTTCCAGCAAGGTCACTTTTTCATATGGGAAATGCGCAATAGTGAAAAGGTGTTAAGTTTGGCGAGTAAGAACGATGCAGAAAAGTTTCATTTTATAATATGAACAATTTTGCTGTTACAATTTCAGAAAAATAAACTAGTATAAAAAGGTGAATGACCTTGGTGAAAGAGAACCTTTTTTTCCATCTAATGTGGTCAGTTTCTTCTTTACTTCCTCACTCAGACAATCTATAAAAGATGCATAATATTATCTGGTTATTGTTTTACCCTGGTCGAGAAGTCCGTTAAGATTTTGCTATAAGAATTCCAAAAGTCAATGACCATAATCTTTCCTGCTAATGGAACTCTCTTTGTCTTCTTTGAAGCGAGTTCCCCAACTGCAACCCACACTTTTGACTGTTCCTTGGTTTCAGGTCGGTAGTGATATCAAGTTCCATGAACTATTAAGAAATGATGCAAAACTATTTCTTCTAGATAATTTTGGAAGGCCCTGAAACATGCTTAAAAATGTTTACTTGTTCACGCTTTTGATCAATTGCGAGCAAATGCAGCACTCATCTTGCAGACAGTTTTTATACATGTAGATATACATGTCAAATATGATATACCTGTTCATTTGAACTTATTGTTTAAATGATCTGTTTATGCTTACTGTCTAGGCCAAGGCTCATGGACATCTTCTATCCAACACTGTATTTCAGATTTTTTCCAATATTCTCTACAATTGTAATCGCAACAGGATATCCAAAATATCTGTGGTTTTTGGGCTCATATGACTGCTCTGAAAACTACTGATAAACTGTTTTAATCAATGGAGCCTGATTCACCAAACATTATAATATTGTTTAAATTTAACAGGCTCGGTTTTAGCTTTCTATCAGTTTTGCCTCTCAAAAATTAATGTTTGGTCATGAAATTCTCTTTCGCTCATTTTTCACCAGCCACTACTTAATTGATTTGTCTAATCAGTAATAAAATTATGAATGTATTGGACTGAAAGTAAATGTACGCTACTAACAGAGATGCAAGAAACTAAGAATGGCCTCAACACCTCTTTTAGATTTTTATGGAATTATCAAACATACCTTGATATAACCAAACTCGTATACAACAGATTGAAAATTAAATTTAAAAAATTTAAGTTAGAATTTTTGAGACTATAAAAAATATACATCAGCAATATAAATTTTTTCACCCACCTTGAAAACATCCTGTACTTCTTTAACAATAACTTTAGCAGCTGCTTCAATACCATAAGTTTCAGCAATTCCATGAATGTCATTTGAGTAAAGTTTATTTAAATCAAGTAGATCATCACATTTAAACATTTCAGAGAAATTAAGTCCGTCAGTTTTAAACATTAATTTATCATCAGCTGTGTAAGTAAATGCTCTTCGTATTCCAGGTACTTCTGACAACACATAACTTGATGCTCTCTCTTTTAAAAGGGAACAAAAATCAATTCGTCCAGTGTAATGTGGATAACTTAAAGTTACTTCGCACCACATATGTTTTTCAGCATCATACCTAAGTACAAATAAACAATCATTAAATCAATAATTGTTATATTATAAGTATTAAAAACATATAATTTATAAACAAAATAAAAATTTTCACAAAAAAAAATAATTAAAAAATACTGCTGACACCATTCATCAATGTATTTATAAAGATATGTTAATGGATTGTTTTGATGGGCATTACAGTTACAATTCACAAAATGTTTTAGAACTCATGAAAAACTATAACAAAGAGTATAACACTAAAGAGTAATAAACACTAAACAACTATAATAGTAAAACTGAATTTTGTAAAAGGACCCACCTTGCAAAAAATGGCTTATATAATACAGGTTCCATTAAAACTCATATCAGTATTTGATACTGTAGAATAACAAAGAACAGAAAGTTTGAAAACATAATGCTTGATTAAACACAATATATTATGTTAGAGAAATTTCGGTTAAGCCAAAACTCTTTTCATTGTTAACAATCATAATAACATTGTAAAATTATTCACTGTAAAAGAGCACATGTGCATAACCTGCAGTATTTCCAAACTGTCTAGCACACTTTAATTCGCCACAAACTCAAACACATAAATCCATTATAAACATATAAGCACAAAATCAAACATACATTTATACTGTATTCAAATAGCTTCTAGAGAGAATAGAAAAATATTGCATTTGTATGAGTGAGTTCATCATGATTCTGCTGAGTCACATCCCTTGTATCAGTGCTGATTCACAGCATGGCCAAATCCATATAGAACACTATAATCATTACTCATATATTAGTTACCACAAAACTACTCATTTAGTAGTCACGTAATCAAACATTTATATAATGTTGTCTTCTCAGTTCTATTAAACCCTACTACTTTTAAAATATCTGATGTTAAAAATTTATGCTTAAAAGCCATTTATAAAATGGGCCAGCAGGAAATGAAAAACTGTAAAAAAAACGTACAACGAATACTGTTAAACAAATTACTGGGAATTGGATAATATATTAGGAAACAAAACTGAGAGATATATTGAGAACAAAAAAGTGATCTTTTCATAAGATCACTCTTTTGTTCTTGTGTTCAATTTTTGAGTTTCTTTTATTTATTTTTTTAATTTTATTTCAAATTATTATGATGCAATTTTTCTAAGTTTACTGTAACATGAGTTTATTATATTCCCAGATATGAGTCTGTACAACTTGAGTTACACCATTATTTCAACGATTCAGTTGATAACAGTCCATCCAATTATTGACATCTCTAAAATAAAGACATAAAAAAATCCCTTAAGTCGTGCAGAAAAATACAACATTTTAAATGCTTATAAAAGTGAATAATAGAATAATCCAACAACAACACTGATTTCACATGTCATTAATAAAACTGCTAACATAAGTGGAAATTGTGCTGCTTCATTATACAATGTGATTCACAAGTATAAATCTACTAATGAATTACGGTCTCCTAAGAAAACAAAACCCCCCCACAGGTCAATTGAAAAAAGTTGGCAATTTCAATAAAAACATGATTTGTAAAAAAGTACTTGAATTTTATTTTCAAAATGAACTGCATACAATTAAAAAGGTGTTACAAGTTGTAAATAACGATAACAATCTACCAGATTTCCAAAGAACAACTTTTAATAAATTATTAACTTTTTATTAATTATTAAAAAGTAGTTTTAAATACAAAATGAGCTATGAAAATTCTTTGACAGGGATGATATCATTATATGGCAAAGATATCATCACCTTACTAAAATAAAGAATATAAAGCAAGAAGGCTGTAAAATATATTAGATGGATTAAACTTGGGTCAGGATGAACTCAAGGTCCAATTATTGTAAAGGGTTTCGCATATTAAAAGTAATTTTAATGTGTATAAAATTGATGAGTTAGCAAGATCCAGACATAAAATCGTGCTTCGATTACCTCTCTATTACTGTGAACTTGATCCTACTGGGTTAATTTGGAGACAAATAAAAAATTACATAGCATCAGAAAATACTACTTTTAAAATATCATGCTTACAATATGCTTAAAAGCCATTAATAAAATGGGTCAGCAGGAACTGAAAAACTGTATAAAACACATAATGGATACTGTTCAACAAATTACTGGGAATTTAATACATCAGGAAATAAAATTGAGCCTCTCATTGTATCTCTCTCTTAATACTGACCCTAACTTAGCACTAAGGATGTCTCACAATCAGATGATGAAAACTGGATAGAATTTATTAATTATTAGCATAAAAATTTAATCTAAAATATTAGTGAACTTATATTGTTAGTGGGCAATTGGAAATTTTTTTACTCTTAAAAACAACTAAAGGAAACTACATAACAATAAAAATTTTTAATGAATAATACTTATGGGTTATCAGATATGCTGAATAAGGTAAGAAGTATTTATTGATCATTTATTTAAATTTAAATAAAATAAAAATATTAATGTGGTTACTGATAATTAACATTGCATAGTTTCTTTTATATGCATAAGGATTTACAGGATATACTTGTGAATCAGCGGCCTGAACACTCATACGCAGTCTGTTTACTTGAACTCTAAAAGCTAACTGAATAAGGTATAAAGTAAAAAAATTATTTTGAAAACAATGACATTCCTACCAATGTAAATATTCAACACTGCACATGTACATCTAATAATTTGTTTAAGAAATAAAGTTAATAAAGAACTACAACACACCTATTTGATAGTGTGTTTCTCCATTCTACAGAAAAAACAAAAGTTGAACATTAAACTCAGAATAAAAATATGTTTCGATATAACTTGTTTTAAAAATCAGGTAGATATTTTATGCCTTCAAACTTGAGTACATGTAACTTCTATGCCTACAATAATTAAATATATCGGTGGGAAAAAACTAGGTAATGTTTGAAGAAGAATATTTTCATTAATAGCTATTCAAATAACTATTAAATAGTAAATAAATATAGTACAGTAAATAAACTATCAAAAAAGAATGTGTAAACGAAAAAATCTGATCTCACGATCAAATTCTACAACACTATATTTAACCAAACGAGCTGGTCTCGTTTGTTGTCATTAACTTGTCGCAAATCAGTTGTTTAACAGCTGATTTTTGAAATTGAAGATTCTGAGTTGAAAATTTTAGTGAAAGTTTGTTTTTTTTATAAGGATATGAGGAGTACTAGACAATAGATACTAGTATACTTTAGTGGTTGGAGTTCAATTAACATACTTCTCAGTAATGGTCAACTTGATTATACATATCAAGCCGACCATTTGGCTTCATAAATATCATCCTTACATCATTGGGCTGTGGGAAAGGATTGCTTATGGTTCATTAGTGAACAGAATGTAACATCCACATTAAGAGAAAATAAATACTACACTATTCATCCATTCCTATGTATATATCAAAATGTTTGCAGAAATAATGTCTAAACTATTAAAGGTAAGTTGCAGCAAATAATTTAAATCAAATTAAAGAGTTTTAGTGATTTTAGGGATGACAGGAGAGGGACCATCAGTAGATTTGGTATGTTTATCAGAAGGGTGTAGACATCCATAAACTTCTTGATTAAAATGGGAGGAAAGTTGTAATACTGAGTTATTCAAAAAACTTTTTTTAAATACTGTTCCACTTCTGGGTACAGTAAAAATTTTACTAACTTCAAGGAGGTTCATGCACCCTTACTCCCTGAAACCCAAAAAAAACACAAAAAAACTTAATGAAGAAGACATAGTGGTCAGGGTTCCATAATTAAGAAAACTTTAAAACACCTTTTGTTTAATTCAAAATTATAATACAATAAAAATTAATAACTTAATAATAACTAAATTAATAACTCTCTGCACTCGGGTGAGATTTTTTTGAAATGTCTTCTGGGGTCGGGTGGCCAGTAGTACTGGTCGTCACCATTTCTCCATTAACTCTGAATTATTTGCATGAGTAACAGCCTCCTGGCACAGATAATCAGCAGTACTGGCCATGTTGAAATCATTCAAACACTCAGATGTCCAGCAGCACTGACCAAAAGTAATGCTCTTCTTTATTTTATTTTAGTAATTTTAATTTATGCTGAATCATATCGTCCAATTCTTGAACTAAATGACACTTTAGTTTTCCGCCCATTGTTATGTCCTGTTGGGTCATTATTTAGTATGTTTTATGACGTTTATCATAGTTCATGTTTGTGTTCCATTTGTTTAATTGAAAGTACTGTAGCGTGCATGAGTGTATGTAATTCCAGAAAGTTTTCTTTTGTACAATTACTGAAAATTTATTTATTACTTGTATATTTTGTGATTTATTATTATTTTTTAATCTGTTATAATGGGTGACCATTATGAATTAGAATTGGATGATGTTAGAGATTGTTGTATAAATTGGATGAAAATGATATTGAAAGTAATATAGCTTCTGATATGGGAGAACTTTTTGATAATATTGTTAATGAGGAATTTGGCTACAAGGAAAATAGTGCAGGTTCAAAAGACAAATCAAGTGTTATCGATACACAAGTAGCTGAAGAAATACTAAATGAAGAAGCAGCAAGTGAAGGTAATGGGAATAAAAGTAGTTGGCGAAAGTGGTTCCAAGGTAATATGGGTTTAAAAAAGTTTAAATGGGTAAATAATAGTGGTTATAAGTCTCCAGCCGGACAAAATTCCATAATAATGGCCCAATTTACAAATATATTTTGCCTTAAGAAAGATTTCAACGGATTTTTGGGAATCATCACATAAGCCCTCATCCAACTGCACTGATGACGGGAACATTATCTTGATCTGGAAATGTAAGGAATGTCATTTTGTACCTTGATAAAAAATTAAGAGAATTTATTTACCTAATAAAAAAGTGAGCGTTGATGAAAGTATAGTGGGCTTTAAAGGTAAATTTTTTTTAAGTTTACAACAAGGACAAGCCAATTAGATGGGGGATAAAAATATTTTTACTTTTCAAAGCAAGCACAGGGTACATTTGTGCCTTAGACCCATACTTTGGGAAAGTGACTACAGATCGTATGGAACACCAAGACTTAGGTGTCAACAACCTGTGTAGCATTGCATCTTGTGAATAAATTAAAACAAACCTATGGTGACATAGAGGGACTTCATATGTTCACTGATAAATGATACACCAATTTAGATCTAGCTAAAGTACTTTACGATATGAAAGTACATTTAACTGGAACTATAATGAGAAATAGAAAGGGCTTACCAGACAAAGTTAGGCCAATGAGAAAAAAAAATAAAAGGGAAAAGGCAAGAAGAAATATGTTAACACAATGAAATTAAAAGAAAGATAAGATTATCACATTTAGGAAAGAAAATAATAAATATTCCTTTTATTATGGCAAGACTCTAATGAAGTTACAATGTTGAGTATGCTTTATGACAACACAACCAAAACAGTTAGGCATATGATTACAGTTGGAGTAACAGAAAATGTGGAAAAACCAACAGTGATGTGTAAATATAACAAATATATGGGAGCAGTCAACATATCTGACCATTATATTTCATCATATACATCTACCAGAAAATCATTAAAGTGGTGGAGGAAAGTGTTTTTCTTATTGTGAATACTTACTTTACAATTTGAGTTTTCAAGGCAAAAGAAAATTTCAACAACAAAAATTTAGAAAAAATTAATATAGCAACTGGTTGGTAATTTTAGAAATTTAAACAAACATGGGCAACCATCGCAATCACAAAATGAAAGGCTAAATGGAAAACTACATCTACCATATCCACTGGAAAGAAGAAAAGCAAAAGACTGCATGGTATGTAGCAACTGGAGCATCTGCAGAGTGAGAAAACAAAGTATATTTTACTGTAAAACCTGCCAAAATAATTCAGAGCTTCACATAGGAGAATGTTTTGAAAAATATCATTCGAATAAGAAATTTAAACCCAACTGAAAGGAAAAAAAGGACTTTATGTTATGTCAAGTTAAAATAATATTTCATTTTTTAGTCTTAAATATTTAAATATAAGTATATTATTTCTGTTATTTAAAAAAACCATGTTAATTAAAATCTATTTTCTTTACTTTTCAATATGACAACAAATAAATGTTAGTAAAGTCACTAATTTCTTTATAGTTTTACTTAAAACGCCGATAAAAATATTTATATAAGATTGTAATGAAAAATAATTTTGAGCTGGTGATGCACAGCTATTGTAATGGCAGCTAAG
>JAAAKQ030491031.1:9191-21389 GCA_010016005.3 Zanna intricata
TATATATATATATATATGTGCACAACTAGATGTTACAACATTCCTAAATCCTAAATTTCAACATTCTACGACTAATCGTTTTTGAGTTATGCGAGATGCATACGTATGTACAAACGTCGCGCCGAAACTCGACAAAATGGATTCAGGGATGGTCAAAATCAATATTTCCGTTGAAATCAGAAAACCGAAATTTTTTGCGGTTACAATCTTTCGTTCACTTCGTACAAGGAAGTAAAAAAGAAAATTTCAACAAATGGAAAAGCACGTGGGCAGAGTAAGAAAAAAAGAAGAATTGACCAATAGTAAGATTGATAGTCGTACTTGAGTTTCCAGGAATGAAAAGAGCATATGGGCAGAGTCGGACAAAAAAAAAAGAAAAGGAAAAAATTAATCAGCAGAGAGACTTCAGATCAAAATGAATTAGAAACAATTTACTTGTAATTTGAAATTATTATGCATAAGAGATAAATATAATTTTAAAGATGTGAAATTTTATGAGTATTTTGTTAGATGATTTAAATGTTCTTTTCGTTAAGCGAGGACCTTTGAGAGTTACCTTCTAAAAGAATATCTTGTTGATGCCAATATGATTGATTGCTCATAATTTTGTTTTTATTTTGCATTTCCTACACTTTGATTATATTAATCTTAGCGTTCTTGTACAATACAGTATATTCATTACGTTGATTTCCTTGAAATACTGACGTCAGTCACGTACGCACGCGTACACACACACAGATAAAGTGAGAGAGACTGAGTGGGAGTGTGTGAGTGACATTCAGACGTATGTTAACATAGTACTGTGTTTTACGTTATAGTTATGTTCTTTTCTTGCATTTATGAAAAGCCACAATCTTTGTGGCGTTGAATTTCAGTCTTGTTTTAGTATGATGTCTTATATCTTGTACCTTACATTATATCTTGACCGTGTTTTTTTTAATTTAAATTTTTAATTTTTTAATAAGTATTGAAAAAAGTTTTAATATAGATTTTTGAAATATATATCATCTGAATAACAATATTCGCTCGTTTTTTTTCTATAGTGCGTTTTGTGCACGCGCGTGTGTGTGTTTTTTTTAATTTCAGCCACTGGAACAAAAATTATCCACAACTCATGAGCATTACCGATTTACCCATATTATAAATATATATATTGTATTATATATATTATGTATGTATATATACATATATATATATATTATATGTATTGTATTATAAATATTTTTGTTATATTATTTAATTAAACTTAATTTTGTCGTTAATACTTATTTTAACTAACTTAACGTAACTTAATAATTTTTATTAACGTTGAATTTTTTTTTTTAGTTTAGTTTCAAAATCCCTTATATTATACGACAATTTTTTTCCTATTCAAAGTGTAACGGATATATAAGATATAAAAAATTAACTATAAGAAAACATAATATAATAATATTTGTACTAAGTATAAAAAATAATCAGTACGTATTCTGGATACATTGGTAATAAACGCGTAATTATAAAAAAAGCTGAAAAATATTGAGGACATTAAAGTACTCGCTAAGCATTGCGGTGTTTTCCGTTGTCCATTGTTCATAATATATACCAGTAACTCGTTGTGGTTAAAAATGATAAAATTATGCATTCATAACATAAAATATTAATTACGTTCTAATTTCAAATTTATGGAGTTTTAACTTGTTAATTTTTACTTTTAAAATATTATTTGACCATTATACACTATAAAAAGACAATTTCAGGTCAACCGATATGTGTAGTTATTTCTTAAAATTTTACAATTCTTTTCAACTACAACATGCGTATCGTTTTAAGCTCACGTATCAGGGAAAATGAAAAGGTGATTTCCTGTTGTCTTATTCATCGATTCAATATGTTCTACCTAAACCATCGAATGATCCATCGAATTGAAGTTGATATACATTCGTATAAGTAAACCTTAATTTTGTTTTCCATAAGAAGTGGTTGCAGTTTGATATTTATTTTCTTCCTTCTCACAAATGGATATATTTCTGAACGGTATTTAACTCAGTTGGATACTTCCATAGGTTAAAAACGATGAGAATGCTTCTTCTTATAGAAATCTGTGCCTATTTTTAAGTAGCTTTTTAGTATCTGTTGCAAAAGATACATGTTGTAATATCTCTTTGATTTGGTTTACTCATTCAGTCGTGGATAAATATTCCTGATTTCCCGAAAAATTCTGTGAATCGGGGCAAACAAGTCTTCTTACTTTTTTGGTTGGGATTATTTATTTCTTTGCTATCCGTGTTCGAGTAGGTTGTCCGGTTTGTTTTAGATGATGGACAGTTCATCTCTAAAAGTTTTATTAGCTTTCCAATTCTTTGAGTTTGTTTAAATATTCTCTGAACCAGTGTTAGAAATGCGGAAACTTTAGAGGTATAATACATGATGGTGTGTTCTGATGGAAAAGGTTGTACAAAGAATCCAAACTAGGGTATCAGATGGATTCTAATCGGGTAAATGTGGCCGGCCCCTCTTTATAGAATTACACAATTCGTTTTATGGAATTTTTTAAATGAAGTAATCAATTTAAACCCATCTTAGGTTTCTTAATTTTTCAGTTACGGTTGATCAGTATTTGGATTTTGGAAATAGAAGTATTGAAATATATCGGGAAAATTTAAATATTGAAAATCATTTTAAAAGGCTTTGTTTAAAAAAAATAAAAGAATACTTGGAAATCTTCGGTTGACTTCCGACAGGAAAATCTCTAATATAGTATTACTTTCTCTCAGATATCGTAGTGTGTTTTTACGTATGATTAAAGGACAGTTGTAAATATATATATAATAAATATATTATCAAGTTTGATAGCTAGATAATTACGTCTCGGTTTCGGTCTTATGCCACTATCATTTGGAATTGGAAATGTTTTATCCTTTAGTTTTGTATCTTGTACCGATTATTGAACCCGCTCTTGGAAGTTGAATAAGTTGCACTTTTAGGTTTTTTGGTTTATTGAAATGTTTTCATTTGCGTTATAATTCTTTCTATTTAATTTTTTATCGGTTAATGTTTTAGGTTAAATTTCAGGGAAATAATTTATATATTTTGAAGTCAGTTTTAAAAATAAATGTTCAAAATTTAATCTGAAGAAAGTGATTATGTATAAAGTATTAAGAGAAATGCTTATGAGGGATTGTTTGTATATTGGATTTTTCATTTGAATTTCACTGCTTCATTACGATTTTTGATTTAATGTAATATTTTATTATTATTATAATTTAGTACTAGTTTGAAAATGATTTTTTTTTTTAATTACATAAATGGTATTATTTGGGATTCTTTGAACAAACAATAGACAATCCTTGATTAACTTTTTTTTTAATATATAAATTGCATTATTACTGAAAACGTTTTGAATAAACAATGGACAATTCTCCATTAAAATAGAGCATACATGATGATATTAATAAATATTAATAACAGTAATCAAAATAATAGTTTTTCTGTTACTCATGATATGTTTTGCTCCAGTACAATGCAAATACATTTTTTTTTATTACATTAAATATTTAAGTTACGAGTAATAGCGGTGGTTTTTCAACTGGTACTTATAGAAACTTTTGAAAGAAATATAACCTTCCTTTCTATGGATTTTCTACTTTTACTTTCTCTTTTAAGGGAACATTTGAGTATAGGATTTTTACGCAAATCTTGACTTTTCATGATATCTCTAACCGAAAAAAATGGAACAAAAAAAAAACAATTCCGAAAGGCGTATATATGTATATACATATGTATGTTGGGTATTTATTTTATTAAGTACTTCCTGACTGCGTGAAAATTAAAATTTGAAATTTTGCTCAATATTTTTACATATGAGATACTGATGCCATTAAATTCGAACTTAATCAAGGTGGTAGGATATTTACCCGTTTTAAAGATTTCAACTTTTTGTGTGAGTATCATAGTAACTTGAATATCGGTACAGTGGTAATACTGTTTAAATTGTTTACAGTATTGAAATTGTAAGTCGATCGGACACAGGTGGGGAGATATAATTTTTTTTATCCAAAACGGATTATTAAATTTCATATAACTCTAAAATGTTAAACTTATGTTCTGTCTAGTATTCATTTTTGGGTCCGATTCGACAAGGCCTTATCTGATTTATTTCCCCCCCCACTAAATTAGGCTAAGGTAATTCTGTGCTTCAGATCTATTGTATTAAGTTTTAGGCTCCTACAAACAAGTGGGTAAGGTGTATCCAATTTTATATTTAATTAGTGTTTTTAATATCTGAAATTGTTTTCTAAAATTAAAAATAGAAATAAAAAATTAAATCTAATAATATTAGGCTAACACTTTGAAGTTAGAACACACCATATGAATTCATGTTATTAAAACTTTAGGTTGGAGAAAAAAAAACTTTTCCAGTAGTAACTGCTCCCATCTCTTAGGACATAGAAATTAGTTAATTACCTATTTATAATATATATTTAAAGAATATGTTTATACTCTCATGTAGATTAGAATAATTTGTAAATGAATTGATTATAATTCATTTTATAATACCATGACGTGTAAAGAAATTACAACCCATGAAAAGAAAACAATCTCTCCATTTTGTATTTTTTAATTCATTTGATTAATTTTAAGTAGTAATAATAATGAAAGAAATTATTAATATTTTAAAAACCCTGTCGGATATTTAAAATTTAAATCTGTCAAGGATGGAGTCAGGAGAGTTAAACAACCCTTTGATGTCTTATTTTTATTTCTTTCACAAATTCGGTGTTAAATAAATTTTTTTGATATTTTTTCTTCCATTTTGTTATCGGATTCCATTTTCTTGTACTTAGATGTAATTTCTTTATACTTTATGACATTTTTTTAATTTTTCATCGTCAATTGATTTACAAATTATTGTAAACTACATGACAGTATAAATATTTTCTTTAAATATATATATTATAAGTAGGTAATTAACTAATTTCTATGTGAAAAGAGCTTGGTGCTCTTACAACGAACAAAGTTGTTTTTTTTTTCTAACCAAAAGTATAGCTTTAATAAGATGAATTCACACGGTATGTTATAATTTTTTTGGGACCGACTGTACAGTAGATATCATATGCTTTATATACGTTGTAGGCATTGAACCCCTTTCTGTGTGAAACTATTTATTCTCTCTACCACAACTCAGTGGAGGAAATATAAATAAAAGTGGATCCAAAAGTTTCTATAATATACTCTTACTGGCCCCTTTTGTTTTTTGGCATTAATTCTTGCTTTTGATGTTATTATTTAACAAAATTTATCTCATTGTCATGTATCTGGTACAAATTTTTTAAGTTTATTTTGTTACAATTAATTTGTTATTATAATTTGTAAAATTTATCAAAGTAATATTAATATTACTTTGATAATATTAAATAAACTACTAAAACTTACATTAGGTAACTTATTTATTAAATAACTATTAAAAACCGTCAAATTGGGTATTATTTATTTATAGTTTATATTATTATTGGTTTACCATAATATTTATCTCTTTTTCATACCCCCTTCTTTTTATTCTGATTTTCGCGCTTTCCATTTAATTTCTTTTTACCCTTCTACCAGTTGTGTGATCGGTTTGTGCGATTAATTACATAGCAGATTGGACTGAAAATCAAATTATTCCATTCGATTTATATTTGACCTTAAGCTTGTACCAACTGTATGTACATATCTAAAATTGCTATTCGAATTTCATTTTTAAATCGGTTGAAATAATAAATCTACGGCAATTAGTGGTTATTTGCGAGTTAATATAGATGATAGGTTTCCTAATATTAATTATTAGAAATTTTAGGTAATATTTATTAGGCTGCTGATCAATTAAGGGTGAGGATTTAATCAAAAGAGGAGGAACGGTATCTATTAAGGAAGTTTTAATATGAAGTATTTCAGCTTTCCATTTTTTCTGTCATTAACATCCTTTCCCACAGTTGTTATGGTATGTAATTAAAGAAAATATTTTACTTTGTCAGAAAAAGACTTCGGAATTTTTTTGGATTTCGCGCTGAAATCAAATTTCCGCTTTTTTGTGGAGTCCTGAAGCCCAAAGTACTTATTACAGTGTTTTTTCTTAATTAGTGTATGGTGTACGCGTGTTTGCGCGGATATTTCTTGTAATATCTTTTATGTCAGAGTAATTAATTGCATTTAATATTTGAAAACTTTGGTTCAAGGGGTGATGTATCATAAATATCTTTAAAAAACGTTCCACTGGTATAAGTTACTTAGATTTTGATAAAATACATTTTTAATAATATTTTTATTGAAATACACCCCTGCATTTTTTATTTTAAAAAAAAAATCCTAAAATTAAACTTAAATACTTCCGTATTTAATATAAAATGTTTATTTTTTCACTGACAGATGTTTTTATTTTTATTTTATTGACCTATTGTTGAGACATTTTCAGTTATATTTCTCTAAATGAGATATTGACCTAAAAGAGACAAATTTTCAGTCTATAAAAAAATTCATCACATCAAGACATTAAATTTTTATTTCAGTAAACCAAAATCATTGCCGTATGAATTATTTTCAATTAATTGATATATTTGAAATAATATGACTTGACTGACTGATTGACTGTTTCATCAACGCCCATGAAAAACTGCTGAAGATAAATTCATGAAAATTTATATATATTTCTTCTTACGGTCTAAATGCACACTAAGAAAGGATTTTCGAAATTCTGAGTTAAATGGGAGTAAAATAAAAAATGTACTATTTTTTTAATTTCTCGTTAACAAATGAAGATATCAACTTTATTTTTGGTGTGTGTAATCTTCATGTGAATATCTAAAAACTAATTTCTAGATTTTTTGAAATTCCGAATTTAAATACTTGAAAAATGTTTTTTTTTTTTTTGAACATTTTTAATTTTTCGATAACAAATGAAAATATCAAATTGATTTTTGGTGTGTGTAATTTTCATGTAAATATCTAAAAACCAATTTCTAGATTTTCTAAAATTCGGCCTTGAAAGGGGTGAAGAAAGGTAAAACATTTGAACAATGATTGCAAATTTGGCCCATTTCATACTACATTAAAAAGATATTCTGTAGATTTGGGTTTGCTAATACCCTTCAGATAAATATCTAAAAATAATTTTCGGATTTTTTTTAAATTTCGATTTTTAAGTGGTGCGACTACGTATGGAGCGGCGGCTCAACCAACAGAGCCACTGTTGCTGTATGTGTGACACGACTGGCTCCAAATGCCCCCTATTACTTGAATAAAAAAAAAATTGACCGCGACGGGAAATGAAGGCAGCCATATAGAGTAGGCGAAATCAGGTCGGGGGTATATATACATATATATATAACAGTGTCTTGTTTGACTGACTGAGTAATAAATCAGTCAAATATATCGACAAATGGCTTAAATCGCATAACTTTGGTAGGTGAATTTTTCAGGACACATTATTTTTCTAACTTAAATACCCACTAAGGAAGAAGTCTAGAAAACTCTAGAAGTTTAGTCTATATGAGGGTGGAAAGATGGTCCAAATTTTGTATCTCAGGAACCGAAGGAGTTGCAGTCGTGAAAATTTATATTTAGACTTTAAAGGTAAATTGTGACGTACTTCACAATTTTTCAAAAATTCAATTTAGGGAATGGCGAAATTGAGCAAAGTTTTTTATGAAACTACTCGTATATAATGGCTAAGGCGTTACAGACATGAAAATTAATATTCAGACTTCGAAAAAAACGGTACATTTTTTACAATTTTTTAAAAATCCATTTGAGCGGCGTTAGGCGGATCAAAATTTTGTCGAAAATCCTGAATTTCATCAATATGTAATGAATAACATATATTCTAGGAGACGACTTCTGTCGACTTTTTGCGTCATTTTTTCGTTCAAATTGGATGCGGAATATTATTACTTTTCTGTTCAACTAATATTTAGACCGATCTAAACGTAAGTAGACCAATTTGTCTGTATGTCCATTAAGATATCGACCTTTAAATTACAGCAAAACTGTAACAAAAATCCATCCAGTGTTTCTTTTAAAAACTTATTCTAAACAAAATCTAAAATCCACGCTAACGAAGTCGCGGGCTTAAATAACTTGATAAATCGACATCAGATTAGAAAACTAAAAACAGCTCTTTCTAATGCGTTTTCTTAAAAGTTGAATTTTTTTCCAAGTTTCTATTATTTGCATTTTTTTGTTGTTTTTAATTTAAAATGTTGATAGGTCTACAAGGATTCGTACAGGTAGTTTACGTAATCTGTACGGTAACGTAATACAGAAGCCGAGACACTTGTATTAAAATAAAAAAATGAACGAAAAAAATATGTGTAAAGAGATTACTACCGAGCGGGAGTTAAGACTGGAGTGATGAATATGTAAATATTTGCTCAACGTGAAAGAATAAAGACGAAAAGATTTGACAGATAAACGTTTATTAAATAGAATAATGTAAAAACGATCACATCGTCTCTTATTGATTCACGTACGTTTATCAAATGAGGTTAAATTTTAAACTGTATGCAAATGATGGGAAACTTTAGCGACATCATTATCAGCTTTTGTCTCTACTCGTGTAGTTTCTTACTTTAATAACAACTATAACAGGAGTTGAACTTGAATTTAAATTTAACATTAATGAAGTTTGTTAATTTGGCAACATTGACCATACTGCGCCTATTTTACCTTGCCACCTTTCTATCAGAAGTTTAATTAGATTTATTAATTATTTAACTTGTCACCTAGCTAATATTTCTATGAATATTTGGTGTTTATATTTGTGTCCTCCATTAGTAACTTTGAAGGATTTTCCTTTTGAACCGTGAAAAAATTATAATAACCTCCAAATAACATGAAAGCACCTCCACTTGTTTCATTTAACACGCTCAGTATTACTTAACCTATACAATGATAACATATAGATGGAATGGGAATCTGTTAAATTATAATTACTTACCTAGTTTACACATTAAATATATTACGATGTAACTTTAGGTATAATTCTGTAACTGAGTAAAAAAAAAAAATATGCATTCATGTTTTTTTTATAAGGTGAGGTGGAGTAATCCCATTTACGGTGTTGGACTCGCGAGGAGGTTCCCAGAATCTTGTCAATGTGAGTATGTCAACCTGCGCAATACCAACATAGTCCAATAGGAAATTTGGCGAAATGAATTTTTATTTAATTCAGATTTTCACAGGACATGGCGATTTTGAGACTTTTTGCATAGAGTAGGCAGGAGGGTCTCTTTTGCCTGTATGTATTGTCAAGAGATTGACACACCGTATCGTACTGTGTTCTATTGGCCGGAATGGGAGGCACCCAGAGCGAGAGCCGGAATCAAAGGACTACAACCGGAACCGGACTGGTTTATATGTTATTTCCGAGCAGAACTGGACTCTAGTTGACACCTTTGCGAGAGAAATCCTCAGAACCAAAAACGAAGATGGTCGAAGAAAAGGCTTCTAGAACACGACAGAGAATTATACGCATGACTAGTGTACAGGCGAAGAGAAGGTCCTTTGAGCAACGGGGTGTAGGACAGCTTTCTACTGAGCCACCATACGTCCGTGCTTGCTTGGATAGGCGGTGGTGATGACGCACGGAGACGCTGAAGCTCCTGAACCTGAAGGTACCCTCCCCTTCCAGAGGCTGAGTAATGTGAAGGGAGAAGAAGTGAGAGGAGGTTTAGTCTTTAGGGGGTAGATCATATACTTATTTAACATTTTTGCGGAACCTGCTTTGAACTTCACACTCCTCCATGAAGACCTCATGGAGGGTACGTAACTGGTATTCCTTTGTAACTCATCGGCAATAAACCTCCACCTTACCAACCCACCCTCCCAGAACTGGACCTGCAATTAAGCATAACTCGATCCTGGAAGATGTCTTGCCCCTAACCACCCGAGTCCCTTCTTCGGACCCGGCTATGCCGTCAAAAGAACCCAAGCAGCCGGGAGTTGGTCTTAAATCGCCTTGCCTGTAGCGGAAGTCCCTCCGCCGGGACTATGGTCTTGTTTTCTCCAAGCAACCCATGGGTCTCCAATCCCTTATCAAGGGTAGTTCCCCGAACTGCCCCCTCTCCAGATTAGAGCTGCCCGCCCTTCCCCTACTAACCAACAATCAATCCGCTTCCCATTCACTATATTCCCCTTCTTTCTTCTTGATGATCCTGCCGCAAGTTCCTCTACCGCTACCCACTCCACCTTGCCACATGACATGTTATTTCTGGTCCGAGCCACCCCAAATGGCAAGGTCTTCTTCGTAGCCAGCCTTCTTGGGCATACATAGAAGGTATGTTCGGGGGTGTCTACTTGTCCGTAATAAATACACTCTGGAAATTCCCATCTCCCGAAACTATGTGGGTAGATACCGAAGTCCCCATGCTCTGATAACAGCTGGGGGAGGAAAACCCCAACCTCTCTGGGCCTCCTCTACTCCCGAGGTTTTAGACGAGGAATCAGTCTTCCTGTCCAAGCTCCCATAGCCGTGGCGTCCCAATGAGCCTGCCGTTCTTGCAGTAGCAATGTGGCAGTATCAGCTTTCTGCACACCCTCGTAAACTCAGTGCAGTTGAAGGGCTTGAAGATGGATAGGTGGAAGCCCTGTCAGCAGTCCTATATGCGGCAGCAATTTAGAGTGCTGTCCTCCGTTGCAGCGAGGCCAGCCGGCCCGCATTCCTCTTTCTACTCAATGCCCCTGTTCAGTGCCTGTTCAAAGCTGGCACAGCTTATAAAAAATTCGACTTAGCTGCTGCCAGGATGAGCCTTCTCTTGGATGCCCTCGGCCCCCATTCATGATATTTTGAATTTATTAAAAGTTTATATACAGGAACGTTGGTTGTAATATTAGAAAAAATGGGTATGTCTTTATTCTATAACTGATTCAAATTTTATACATTCTTCGTGTTTTTTATATTCACTTATGACAAAAATGAATTAGAAAAAAATAATTCAGTGCGTGGTGGTAGAATTAAATAATTTTAGCCTGAAAATAATTATGATTAGTTTATGGTAGTGAAATGTGAACAAAAAAGAAAAGAATAGGGTCCTTTGAAATGTTGTGCTGCAGGTGGACGTTAAAAATTAAGGAAGTGGATAAATTCGAAATAATTTAAGATGAATGAGATAGGAGAGAAATTTTTGGAAGAATCTTGTAAAGGGACCGACTAGATTGTTGGGCCAACTAGTACATTCAAATTTAATTTATTTGGCAATAGGATGATTTTTTCTTTTTCTGTTTAGCCTCCGGAACCACTGTAAGTTATTACTTGAATATATGAATGTAAGTGAAGTATAGTTTTTTGTTGCCGGTAGGTGGGAAGGACCGTTAGAGTAAGGACACCCCCAGCATTGAGTTATGCTTAATTGTGGGTCCGATGCGGGGGAGTAGGGTGTAATGCACGATGTAAGTTTTATAGTCTCAGGTAGACCGTTCCTCAGGAGATAAGAAAAGACCCGGTACTAGTGAAGGTAACTTGCTGCTTCCTTTAGAATGGGCATTGGGGGGATTGAAGACCGAGACCCGACGCACGGGGCGGGGCCCAGAGACGCTGTAGCCAAATCAGGTATACCTAGCCTCCTGTGTTAAGAGGCAAGGTATAAAATCAAAAGATCCGATACCGGCTGACCTGCCATACCGGTAGGCGGGGAGCCCGTTAGAATCACATCATGGGCACCCTCCGGATCGAGAGCTACCGGAGTGGGGGGAGAAAAGGTCAATCATTCCTAAGATGAGATGTATGGTTAATTGAAACCTAATCGTCAAAGAATACAGTTATCAACGATCTATTATTCAAACCCGTATAAAAACAACCAACTTTTTACTAGGATTTGAACCTTAGAACTCTCGACTTCGAAATCAGCTGATTTGCGATGACGAGTTCATTACTAGACCTACCCGGTGGGTCGATGAGGATGATTGGAAGATAAAAACTTTACAGAAAAACGAATACTAAAATTTACAAAAAAAAAAAAAAAAAATTGTACATTAGTACTGAACAGAAAGGAATGGGAGGATAGCATAGAATCAAACCAGTCATTTGATTTTTGATTTCCTCCTCCAAAGAAAATTTTTGATTGTTCACATCTGAATTCCATATAATTTTGTTAGGAGTAAATATAATTAAATATTATACACAAATAGCCTTAGTATTTCTATAGTATAAAATATAATTTAAATTAATTTACAGTTATTTGTGAT
>JAAAKQ030491042.1:0-21388 GCA_010016005.3 Zanna intricata
TCTCCTTTACCGTCGTCGGTTATTCTCCTCCCTAAGTCTGCCCTCTTCTTCTTTGGACTTCATGATTCTTGAGACCAAAACCTCAAACTTAGGTGACTTCTTTCGTTAGTCAGCTTAATTTTTAGCAAGACGTTATACATTTTAATAAACAACTTCCAATGTGACCAGCTGTTTTCTATAGAAGTGTTCTTTTCACGGTTGAAATTTAAATTTTTGGTTTATAATTACTCATAATTATTCAGTTCCTTTTTCAGTTTCTTCTAATGTAATAACATTTATTTGATGTTCCTTTTTTATAGTTAAGTGCAATATTAATACTGACTAAATATTTTTATATTATTTCAAAATATATACTGAAAAACCTATGCCTATACACAGCTGTTAAATTGGTCTAAAAATACCTTAAGTTGGGAAATTGAGTGGTAAAAGTTGGGTTATTAGACTCATAAAAGAAAAGGTTGACCGTTTAAAGAAAAAAATGAGTTGTTAGTCAATTAGCATTTTCAAAAAATTTTTTGACTTTTGACGCAGGCGTAAAGTTTGTCAAAAAGTAGGGGGAAAAGTGACTTTTTATCTATTTTACAAGTTGTTTTTCTTCAGTTTTTGAAATGAGATTCCTTAAACTAAATTACAAAATTTAATGAAAACAAGATATGGGAATAAAATAAGATGATCATTCTTAGCATATTTACAGTTTTTAAAAATATATGAAGTAAATTAATTATTAAATTTAAAACTTATCGTCAGATTAATTAATATCATTAGTTTATCTTTCTTCATAAATGAAGCTCAACAGTGAGCAAACCGAAATTTTTACGTCTCTAATAACAACGGACGTTTAAAATTATTACTTTTAGTATGCTCCGTATTTTACATAATCCTAAAAATTATTTTGCTGATTTTGATATTATCAGAATAGAACTTATTAAGTTTAACCTAAAATAAAATTTTATTAGTTCTGATATACTGAAGTTTATGTTTTTTTTTTATGTATCTGCTCTTAAAAATTTTCTTCTGATTCAGCAAGCTAGTGAAAATTTAAAAAAAAATCGCTAAAGTTAAAGGGAAAAGTAATTCGGTAATCTTTTTAAACTAGGATACCGGGCCTAATAATGGATATAATAAAATTTTCAGTCTTATCTAATCCTGATGAATTTAGGATATGTCTTTAAACTTCAAAGAAAAAACCAATACAACAAGGGGATTTTGAAAATATCGACTGGCCAGGTCATAAAAAAAATCGTTTATCCTATCGTTAAATTTTTTGAAATTCAAGTTTTATGATGCAGTTCGTTTTAATTTAAAAACTTATTAAAAGTTTAAAAAAAAATATATAGTCATACATACTTAGTTTAAAAAAGAAAATAGAAATACATAAAAAAAAAAAAAAAAACACTGTGCCACTCTTGTCAAGAAACTAGACAAAATACAGTCTGGAAAAGATGAAATGCAGGTGTATTAAAGGTTAGACAGGTATATAAAGAAAATTACATAAAAGATATTAGAAGTTTTTACAATTGAAAGAATCTATTACACTCATCCATCATATTCATCATGTGGAACTGGAATGCGCTTAATTGGAAAAAATTTATAAATAACAGTTGATTTTCGTAGATAATGCACAATGATTGGCACTCATAAAATATTTACATTTATTAATTTACTCATTTGGTGTTAATTTTTAATTAACTTTTATTTTTTTTAATTTATATGATTTCTGGAACTCATTTTTCTACCAAATAGATATGTTTTCTTCAGAATACACAAACATAAATATATTTAACATTAACTCATATATTCCAGTATAACATTAAAAATGTATTTACAAATGGAAACTTTTTAATGAATTAAACTTTTTTTCTTACAATAAATTCGATCGTGTTGGGTAAAATAGTTTTTTTACATTTTAAAATTATATTATTTTAAAACGTCTCTCTCTGTTTATTTATCCAAAAAGTATCAAATAAATAATATTTTTAAAGTTTGAAATTATTTGTATAACAGGAAAACAAGAAAACGAGTGAAAATTTAACATAGGAAAAACTAAGGATTCAGAATCCCCTTTCAAATTCTGCAATCCTGTTACAGTTCCGTAGTTAGAAATGTAACTACGGAATGTATGTAAATGTGTTCTTTAGTATTATAGTCAATAAATAGTTTTGTAACTAAAAAATGAATAAAGTTCAAACAAACTTTGTTTAAAAAATTTAATTTATAAGCAGAATTAAATGGATTGCAATTAAATTTTTTTTTTGTAATATACAAGCCTAGTAATAATAAGATTTTTAATTATTTATTTTCTCTATTTTTTTTTTAAAGTAAAACTTTGATAAGTATTCACCAAGAAATATTTTTAAAAAATGTCCTTATATTTTAGGATCAACTCATTGAAAGACGCAAATTAATCGAATTTGGTGGAAGTCGTTGAGTAGTAGGGATGAATCGAACTAAGAAATATAATACGAATAGGGCAACATAATTCAGTGTCCAACGGTCAGCCCAAATATAATATGTTAATACTACAGCTGCAAGGATTTCTTACGGTACAAAAATATATTTTGTATGTTACCGTGAAAGACCGAAATATCTGAATATTTGCTTATTCGGAACTTCGCCGGTATTTGTGGATAAACACAGAAAAGCTCTGGTGGTGTGAAAACGATAAAAGAAATTTAAAAAAAAAAAAAATCACCAACACCAACCTTTTCTTTTTTAACCTCCAGAACCACCAATAGGTATAACTTCAGAGGATGAGATTAATGATTTGTAGCGTGTGTGAAAATGCCATGTTTGACCGGGATTCGAACCCGGAACCTCCGGATGAAAGGCCGAGACGCTACCACTCGCGCCACGGAGGCTGGCACCCAAAAAATATATTATTTAGACGAACACTCTTCTTCTCATAAAATTTGGATCACTATTAATAAAAATATTCCTTATATTCTATACCTTACTTTCTATGAAATTACTAGTCTTAATTTTATAGTTTTAATGTGGAAAATATAAAGTAAAACAATATAAAAGTGAATTAAAAATCTCAGTACTTTGTCTATTATCTAAATATTTATTTATTACATTAAACGTTAGATAAAGCGTATATATTGGACTAAGCTCCGTTTACCTGGCGGCTATGGTATACATAACTTCCTAGTATGTAGAACTCAAGTCTCATTTAGACAGTGCAATTTATAGAATAACATGTTTTAATTACTTTTTGCAAAAGTAGTCATCAGCCTAAAGCTATTAACTATTTAATTTCACCATTTATTAATACATAAAACCCCTGTAACTATTTACTGATACGGTTATAATACCCTAGTATACTCTAAACTACGGATTGAATCTAAGTTAATCTTCTTTTTCGAAACATACATTTCCGACTAATTTTTTTTTTTTACTCATTATCCAAATAAAATTAAATTCTATAGAATCAGCAATCCTCTACAGTATCTTGAAATCTCTATCATTTATCTTAGTCGGGAAGAATAATTAGTTATTATTCTGTCTTAGTTAAAGTAAGTATTATTTTTATAAGTTTCTTAATTTTATTTCTTCCCGATTTGTTTGTGGATCGATTTTAAATACGATTCTTTAACTTAGATATCTATTGAATACTTAGTATATTTTTATTTTTTTTACAATGTTTAAAAATCATTGTAAACGACTAAAAATAGAGATATGATAAGTAAAATAAGTTAAATAATAAGTAAAGAAGTTATTATTTTACTTGTATAAAGAAAGAACGTTTAAAGAAATATTAGTTATTTCCTTAAAAATTGTTAATATTATTGTGCACAAGATTTTTTTATAAAACATTTTGATTTAAAATTATTTATTATGTACTGTACTGTTTAATTATTAATATTATTTTTATATTTGTTAGAGTATGAAGTCGATTTCAAATGCAGCGTCAAAACTAATTTTTTATCCTTTTTTTTCCAAATTACAATAAAGGTGTTTCTATTGAATTTATTTCTTAAAAAGAAAGAAAAAACTCTTGTCACGATCAGTTAATAATACTGCGGAGGAATCGCTAAAAATGCTGTAATCAAATAATATTGAGTGTTGAATTATACGTTAACGTTATAGTAATCACATTAAATTTAATAATATTCTAACAACTCTACGGAAAATTTTAAAAACATATAACAAAATTATTTTAAAACACTGTTTTAAAAAATCTGAATATTTTATTTACAATTTACTTTTACCTAATTTTAAATTTATTTTATATTGAACTTTCTTCAGTATTTTCTTTATAATTTATTTATTAGTATATTAAATGTTTCTATATAATGTGAATTAAATTAAATAAGAAAATAATGTTGTTTAGGTAAGTTTTTTATTACATTAAATAAGATCGTTAGAATGATAAATAAAATAAATATTTTGTAATTTTATTTATGTAAAACTCCACTAATACTTTACGTAAAATTAAAATTTTTCATGATCTTAGTTCTTCATTAACTGTCGCTAAAAACAGTTTTTGATGCTATTAGTTTAATTCTTCGTATCACATATCGTTTATTTCTGGGAATATCACGAATTTATCTGATTAAAACTGATGGAAAGCTACGTATGATGAATTTTAATAACAGTTACTTTTACAATATTATGTAAAAGAAAATTTTGTTGGCATTTTTCCATTGAAAAATCAGTGGCAGGAAAATCATTATTATCCTAATGTGAAAAATTCTGGGAATTTATTAAAATCTAGTAGAAATACTGTTTATAAAGTATTTAATATTTAAAGATCAAAAATTTATTCCATTATTTAAAATTTAAGAAATTAAGAACATGAAACAAGCTTAATTTCAGATTAATGAGTTTTGTTAGAACTAGAAACTTGGAAAAAGCTATTTTTTGTTCATAAAAACTATTCAGGATTATTGAAAACTTCTATAGTAACATGAATCTGAGTAAACATATGCCGATCTCCTGAAGAACTGCGAGCAGGAGTTTCAAGTTTTATTTCAAAACAAAACACAGTTTTGTTTTGAAATGTGGAAATATTTTTCTTGTTTCCTTGGCTGTTATTTGATAGATCATCTCTTTTTTAACTATTTCATACCTTCCTGCCTTTTATCTCTTCTTTCATATTCGTAGATTTAAAAAAAAAAATGCATTGGTTGCTACTAAGAATGGAGAACTGTAGTTATAAAAAGTTAAACGTATGATAATGGTGTCAACTCTCCTGAGGATGAAATGTTTAGAACTCATTAACTACCTAGTATAAAACTATAAAAAGCCAAAATTTTGATTACGGTTTAAACGGTAAAAATGTAAAAACAATTTATGTATTTTGCTCCTTAAAATTCTATAATCCTAAAATGATTTTTAGATATTTATCTGAAGAATATTTGTAAACCCAAATTACTGAGTATCTCGTTTAGTATAATCGGGAATGGGAAAATTTTGCAATAATTTTTCAAAAATGTTTACCTTTCTCCAACCCTTTTAAGATCGAATTTCTGAAAATCTAGAAATACTTTTTAGATATTAACATAAAAATCATACACACCAAAAATCAAACTGATGTCTTTATCTGTTATCAAGAAATTAATAAAATAGTAAATTTCATTATTATTCCTTTTTAACTCTTTAAACTCGGGATTAAAAAACAAAACCTTTCTTAGTGTGAAATTAAAGTGAAAATTATATAAATTTTCATTAATTTATCTTCAGTGGTTTTTGCTGAGCGTTGATGAATTTTTCATTTGTAAGGACAAGTTGCTTTATAGGAACAGATATATGATTTAAATATTCTCGGTAACCAAATCGAAAAAATTTATTTTTTGTGTGGAGACATCAGTCCCCAATGACTTATGTAAAATTTAAGATAATTTTTGGTGATCTTATACAATCAATACACTAATCCTTCTAGGTCAATGACCTCCATTTACTTGCTCAAGCAATTTATTAATTATAAAATCTTTTCCTCAATTTCATCCCCCAGCCGAAGTTTTTCATCATAGTGGAACTAATAATATGGCAAACTAAGAATATTTTTTAAAAACACGTACTCAATAATTCTTCTTAGTTACCACTGAGTAATCCAATATCAAATGGTTTATTATTCAGATTTATTTTTTAATGTGCCGATTTATCAGAATAATAGTAATAAGGTATATATTATATAGGTATTTAGTAGTAAAGAGTAAAGAGTTAGTTATGTGAGAGAAGATAATTTATAATTGATTGAAGTAATAAAAAATATTTTCGTATTTTTGTCTTTTTCTTTATAGAAAAAAACATCGTTTTTCGTTATTTTCTCTTAATTTTCGCATCAAAATTATTTTTGAAGTAAAATAGGTTTTGTACAAATTTACAAAAATGTATGATTATGAAAACTAGGGTAAACTCTGTGCGAGTTGGTTTAGTTAGTTAATAATGCATCTGGTTGAGTCAGTCATCAAACCATTTACTAATTAATTATTTTCTGCCTGTTTTCAAGGATCTAATGAAACCCATGATTGATGACAAAAAGTCATCTCTTTTACTCTTCGTCTTGCCAAACCACCTTACCACCACGCTTTAAAAAGTTACCTTTGTGTTTTTTTTTTCTTTTTTTTATAGCTTTCAACTAAGATGATGCTCTTTTCTCTTGATAAATTAATAACTCTATGAAAACAATGGCTATACGTCACTTAAAGACATTAATAAAAATTTAAAGATCGGATGAGGGTAATTTTATAGAGATTTTTTTTTTAGTTAATTAATTTAATTAGATTTTTTCATTTATTTATTTCATCTAAGAGCTTAATGAGATTTTTTCTGTAGTTTATTTCAATATATAATAAAAAGCAAGAACTAAAATTTGGGAATGTTGATGTTCTTAAAACACGAATTTAATTTTGTTAAATGATAGATTTAGAAAAGAGAAATTGTTTTTCTTTTTGTATTTTGAATTTATATTAAAATCTACATTTTGTCTTACAATGCAAAAAGCGTATTTTAAAATGATGGAAGACAAGCATCATTTAAGTATTTGAAGACGTCGTGAATATACAAGAATTACTAAAATTTTATGATCATAACTTAAAATTATTTCCAGATGTCATTAAGTAAATACAAAAATTTGATTGTTTTGGGTATAAAAATTTGCGTTTTAAACATTTAAGTGATCGTTCCGTGATTTTTTTGTGAATAGAAAACATTAACTGTTACGCCAGGTTTATTATATTTATCTTATATACTTAACCTTTCCAGATTTGACTATGAATTTATTTTTTATTTTTTTTTTTTTTTTTTTAGGATGAGTGTTGCATTTATTTAACTCTTTTGATAATTGTTGTTGCATGGATAAAAAATATAAAAAGATGTAAGAACAAATTCTTATTACAAAAAATTTGCAATATTTAAAACAACAAATTTAATAATTTTTTATTGCCTTACTTTATTTACTATGAGTTTCATATTTATTTACAGTCGAAATCATAAGTAAATGGATTAAAAAATAATGACAAGAAGAGTACTTAGGGATACTCTTTAAGAAATACCAACCAATAGTTTACGTTACTTCACTTCATAACGAGAATTTACCAATTCAAGGATAATAAAGCACAAAAAATGATCAGAATAAAAGAAAAACCAAACGTAACAGATTACAATGGGAAATAAATTATTATAGAAGTTCAACAAAATGATCTAAAGATTTAAACTTAACACAATCAACAGAGAGTAAAGCGATTTATAATTTAATATCAGTCCGAGAGCACAATTGGTCACACCACAGCAGTCTTCAGTATATCTATCATCCTCAAATAATTCCAATCAACGGTTGAATCCTCTATCATAGCACAATAAAAAGTATAAAACATAAAAAGTATAAAAACACGAGAATGTAAGTGAAATATAATAAACCAGTTTGACCAGTAGTAATTAATATTTTAGTCCTCAAAGGTAAAATCCTATAGTCCTGAAAAGTAGAATCCATCGGCCCACAGATTAACCGCTAGCTGTTTCACGTGTCTAATTAGTTTAGATATATATTTCGTACTTACAGTTTGGACTTCCTCACGAATGTACGGTATCCTTAAATATTTGTGGATTTCATCGTTTGTTACAAACTATGGCGCTTCTATTAAGACCCTGAGGACTTTATTTTTGAACTTCCGGATGATTTCTACATGATGTTCCCCATAACAATATGCCGTAGCCCTACATTGGTTTTATATCTTATATAGTAGTAATCTGGTAGAGATAAAGGAGATCTCTGAGACTGTACAAGACTACACTTCATTTACATACATACACATCATCCTCATTCATCCTCTGAAGTAATACCTCACGGTAGTTCTGGAGGCTAAACAGATAAAAAGAGAGAGAGATAAAAGAGATCTTCTGCCCAGTAAAAAATACGTTCGCTTAAACTTAGCATGTAATTGCTTTCTCTTCTCTTTTATGTGATCTCTCCACGTTAAACGACGATCAGTTACAATCTCAGATAGGAGATTGATTGGATCTTCAGGTGGAGATATAGACAATCACTTCATCTCGTAAACGAAATGTGATGTGACTTAGTCGGATTATCTTTATCTTCCATTTACACAGCCATTCGTTCAATGCAAGATCCGCGTTCGTTCAATCTGCAAGATTCAATGCAAGTTGTAGTTTACTCGAGGCCAAAGTTGCATCATCGACAACCGTCAAAATAGCAATGTCATTCGCAAACGATGTGATTGTCATAAATTCAGAACTGGGAAGATCTGCAGTATAGCGTAGATATAAGATTGGATTCAATACTGAATATTGTGGCACTTCTGAATGAGTATCGATAAAACTAGACCACTCTTGATTATATTTAACTAATAAAATGTGTCCTTTCAAATAGCTTCGTAATACGATATAAAACGGTCGAGGTAGGCTTGACTTTAACTTATAAATACCAAATAGCCAGATCTTGGCAAAGGCTTGCTTCATATCTAGGAAAGATATTACCGAACAAAAATTTTGGAAAACTTTTGCAGAACAAAACTCCTTCCTTTTCAGATATTTCTAGATAATAATAAAAATTTCCTTTCTGTTGATTTAGTGAATGGCCGCACCTAAAGCCAAAGTGATGTCCTGGGAATAAGGTTATTACTTATCAGAATCGGCCACAGTGGCAAAGAAAGAGCCTTTTGAAGAACTTGGACAGGATAGGTAATAAATTTATTAATCTTATGAGCACACATCGTGGACAAACTTACCTGATTTCAAAACCATATTTATTTGGGATACGTTCCATACTGACGGGAAGCATGTTGTGCGTAGAATCGTATTAAACAGGTGATCTATATGTACTGTACTTCCAAGGGTGGTTACATAAATAACATTCAGCAGGTGATTAATATATCAAAATATTTAGTAAAGTGGTAAAAAGATTTATATAATTTTTATTTCTTACAATTATTTTTACCTAAAAATCAAGTTTTTTTATCATTGTCTGATTTTTCGATGTTAATTATTTTAAAACATTATCTCTTGAACTTTTTAATGATAAACTAAACCGAACATGATAAAAAAATTACAACAAAATATTTTCGAACATCTTTGCGATTATTTTCAAATATTAGTGTTGCTGGTGCAACCTCTAATATTAGTGTTGGAAGAATTTTCTTCTTTTTGTTTTTTGAATATGCAGACTCGTATATTTGTAAATTTCAAATAATTTGTTGGATTTTAATTTTATCTAATCATTTAATATATAGCATTGGTGTGTGCTTACTTATTTCATAATATTAAAGTATTAAAAAGATGCCATTTTTGTTTGTATAGTTATAGAATATAAAGGTTGATTCTGAAAGGCAGATTTTGGTGCGTTTGTGATCTGATTCTATTAGATAGTGTACTACTTTTATCTGTTTAGCTTCCGGAACCACTGTAACGTAATACTTCAGAGGATGATATAGATGGCTGGCAAATGTTAACTCCACGCTGATGACGAGGGCTTTAAGAGTTCATTGTGTCTTTGTTTGAATCTGCGTCCATTTAATTAATAAAAAACATTTTGCTGTAGTCGGAACAATTCAATTTATTATTTCTAAGACAGTTTGTATTTGCTGATTCTATTTTATGTGTAATGATTTTTTTTTATTTGTTATTCTAAAGAGCAGCATAAATGCATCAAATTGTATTAAAAAACCACATTAAAACAGAATTTTTAATTAATGAATTCCAATATTGGAAAAAGTTAGATAATACGGATGTAAAAATTAAAGGTGGGAGGGAGCCCCATGAGGAAACACACACCCAGAATGAAATTCGGAGAAATATATACATGGAGGCAATAAAAAAACAAAAATATTTTTCAACAAATTTTTAATTGAGTTCTCATTAAACAGAGCTACACTTATAATTCTTTTTGCTACCTCTATCTTAACAGTGTTGACATACGTATAAAACAGCGTTAACAGTGTTAACGATCATGCTAAAAAATAAAAAGACATCACATAGGCGAGATAAAACTGATAACTTATTAAAGAATTAGGAAGAAATTCTGTTGTCGTATTCCATATTCTTAATTTAATTAGCATTTTAAAATGATTTCTTAATGAAATAATAATTTTTAACTCGATCAAAAATCAAATAAAAATTGTTTAATGAATTTCAATTGTGGACGTCAAGTTATCTGAGTGTACCAAAAGTGATCAATTTCTTTTACAATTATTTTTAAATGAATTTAACATTTATTAAATATACTATGAATTTACGATCATAATTTAAGATTTTATTATTTGATTTATTATTTACACCTGACTAAATTTGAATGAGTCTTATGATTCAAAATTGCTGTTCAATTACATTTAATTCGCATTCCAATGTGTTATAAATTAAAGCAAAAGAATATTTTTATGTTTATTTTTCATATGAGGAAACACTATAAAAATGAAATTTAGTTAAATATCTAAGCTCTTTGTTTAAAAGAGCTGAGAAATAAAAAGATTATTTTTTTTTTTCAACATGTTAAAATTTTGGACACAGTTTCTATTTCTCATGTTTAAATAATGAAATAAAAAAAAAGTGAAGTCATAGGATTGATTAATAAAAGAAAAAAAAAAGTATAAACAATCTTCATTTTGCTGATTTTTTAAGAGTTAAATTTTTTTCGTAATTTATTACGGAATTATAGATGTTCGACAAAAAAGTTAATTTATGTTCCACAAATTATTTTAGCATTTCAATTAAAGAAAGATTTCTTTTCAATTTCGTATACCTTGGATATAACATTTCTATTTTTATTAGTGAGCTGAAAATAGTTGAATTGGTAACATTTAGAAATTATTAATGTGATAAAAAAAATTCTCTGAAAAATGTATTCTCTGTAAAATTCAACTGTAAAAATATAAAAACAAAAGATTTCAGCAATTTAACATGGGGTTGTAATCAACAGCCACTTAAAAGAATTATTAAATTTGAAGCAAGAAAATTTATGAAATGATAACTTACCTATGTAAATTAAAAAAAATAAATAAAAAGAGATTGTTATGTATGGTTAAAAACAAAGAAGGTAAATTTATGAAATTTTTGTGATACAAGGATTGGAATCAAACATATTAACATACACATACAGAAGAACATGATTAGATGAACATTAATTCAGTAGAGCATGTAGTCTACCTTCGCAACGTGTGATATTACGTACTATTAGTACCTCGTACAAAATTGTAAAAGGTGTGAAAAAAGTTACTTAACCGTTCATAGGCCGCTATCCATTACGATCTAGTCTAACTGCCACTTGTCTTCGTCTTGTCTTGTGCTAGTTAATTTAAAAGACCGAACTACTAATACAAAATTAACTTGGTTCACTTAATTTTAAAAAAAGTGTTAAGAACTTTAGTACGAGATTGACTTTTTAATGACAGGGTTTACATTTAGATTATTTTACACCTCCGGTTTTTTTTTTTTTTTTTTTAAATAACATTTTAGAACAATTCACGTATTACGTATTTTTGTTGTACAATAAATTACATTATTACATTTTCTTTTGTTTTAGAATAGCCTACTCACTGTTTCGTTTCATGCTTAAAGAAAGTTAACGAAAACAGTAATTTTTGAAAATTTATTTGTTACAATTCGTAGCATTACTGTTACTTCTATTTAATGCAAATTGTATTACATTTACTTTAGATTTCTTTCTACTGTATCGCTTGTAGTGAAGAACTGGTGCAATAGAATATTTTAAAAGTAATGTATATTATACAAAAATATTCAAATATTTATAAATCTGTTATTATTTTTTATTGTAAATTAGTTTTGAATGTTTTACATAGGCTATTAATTTCTTTGTTCCTGCAAATATTACTTTTATTTTTTTTTTTACTGAGTAAAGATCCTTTTGTTATATAACATTTTACGTTTTGAATAAAAAAAAAGAAAGGTGTAATCTACTTTCATTATTTTCCTTTTCTTTTTGTATTATGAATTATTATTTTTTTTTTATTTCTGTTTAGTAAAACTGATTATAAATAAGCAAATTAATGGTTTTCTTAGGTTAAATGAAACTACTCTAATTTTCATTGAAACTTCCTTTTTTTAATACTCGTATATATTCTGATCATTCAATTAAAAAATTAATATCTCTGTTGAAAACGGTAAATATTTTTATGATTTTTATTATTAACTGATACTCGTTAATAAATTAAAACATCAGTAATATCCAATTAATTCTTCAGTTTTAGGTCAATATAATCTTAAAGTTATTAATTGTTATATCATTGGATCCGGTATTCTACAATTACTCTGAATGTTATATTTATCTTTGTAAATAAAAATAATAGTAATTTAATGATACTATGAAACATTTTAAAAAATGAAATAAGTTTAAATTCATATTTTAAGAATAAAACACAAATAAAAGGAGTTTTATTTGATTTTATGTTATTAAAATAACATTTTTTTAATACAAAACAAAAAGTTTTTTTAAAAGTAATGATTATTTAAGATTAAATTTGATGTTGTCAAACATAGATTTTCGTTTATAATATTTCAAAACAATAAAAATTAATAAAATTTATGGTATTTAATAAGTATACTAATATTAAAAGTATCTTACTTTAGAGACTTGCAAAATAATTTTGTCGTGTAATGGACGATAGATTTTTTTTTCTTTTTTTTAACCTCCGGAACCACCGTCAGAGGTTTTTGACGATGTCAGATTAATGATGTGTAGCGTGTATGAAAATGTCATGCCTGACCAGGATTCGAACCCGGGGCCTCCGGATGAAAGGCCGAGACGCTACCACTCGCGCTATGGAGGCCGGCTTAGGCGATAGGTAGGTAGTTCTTAAAATTACATTACGTAAATACAGTTATGATTATTATTATTATTATAATTACTCGTACATGAAGTATTTTATTTATTAGGTTCTATTAACCGTTGTATTGTGAAATAAGAGCGTATAATAAATTAATAAAAAAAAATACACTTATTATTTTTTATTTATAGAAGTAAGAAAATAATATTTAAAGTTATTTCCATTCTTAAATACTGCAACTTAATAAAATTTATTTTTGAACTATGTTTTATCCTTCTTATCATTGTAATAAATTAAGTCAAGAGACAAAAATTTATAAATACAATTTTTTACTGGATTAAATAAACAGTACAAATGATATCGATTTGTTTTTGACGAAAATGTTGTTTTACTAATGTAATTATGTTTTTGTTTATAAATAAATTTGGAATATTAATATTCTCATTGGTAGTTTGATATGATTTTTAATTTTACATCAAAAGTAATGAACTTTCGCCCACCAATATGCTATTTAGAATAGTAGTTTTGTTTTAAATAATCTGGTTTTTTTTTCTCATATTATTATTATTTTATTGAGTGGTTTCATTGGAAACCCCTCAATAAAACATACATAAGACAATAATTTAAATATGATATAAGATAATACTTAAGTACATACACATTCATTAATACATACCTTCATTTGTAAAACTGCACTTGTACAGATTGCTTTCATAAAAAATACAAAGTCCGTAAAAGCCTAACAAAATACAAAAAATCAAATAATATTACAAGATAAAGAAAAAGAAAAACAAAGCAGGAACATAATTTTCTTCTGAAAGTAATTGAGGCCCTTCGTTAAGTATAAAGATGATGCGCATAACTTAAGGAATGTCGTATCAGCCCAAGAATCACTCAGACTCCTCCGGGTCCAACATGTGAAGACATTTGAGTCGACGGACACCCTCGTTATTGTCTAGATGATTCTGTGCTAGATGTTTCACATGATTACCTAACCGTTGTTTAAAATGTGACTCAAATCGCTTGATTTCCTTTCAAACATAAGGCGTTTCTAGATATTTATGAATTTCTTTCGTGTAAACCTCTGTAATGTCTATCTTAAATAAATCTGTTATGATTATCGTGAAATTATTCTGGAAGCATTGTATAATCTCAGTGTTACTGTTGTTCGTCGTATCCTATAGCTGTATAGCACACTTCCAAATGGGTTTCAGAATGATCTTGTATCTTAAAAGCTTGTTGGACAGCCATAAATGTGAATTCCTGCTTTGCAACCAATAGCACTTTCAGTTAACTATTAGCGCTTTCAGTTGAATGAGTGATGGTGTAGGATACTGAGAGTTCCTCGTGACTTTCCAAAATGTGTACCCCTCTCTATCCAGGTGGGAAAGATTCTCAAAATAGTCTTGACATTTTTCATTCATTTTCAGTGGCTTTCAGCAGTTTTGTAATCAGCGTGCAGCTCTGTAGATCGATGTTTTGTCCTCAGGTCTCTTGTCACGTTGCCCCCTGCTTAAATCTGGAACGTTTGGTTCCAAAGTACTCCAAATATAATTCTAACTCCTTTTTTCGATTAGTTAGGCCACTTATGTATCACTAAGAAATCAAGCTATCAGCAGATTTTTGATGATCACATGGGTAAGTAAGCCTGTTAAGCTACCTGCTTGTTCGACAAGGAATTATATGTTCGAGGATAACTTATTTAGTTTATCCTTAGAATTTCTATAGTTACATCCAACCCCCGCAGGATATAATCGGAGGAGGCTATTGGATTCAGTATCAAGATTCCTCGTCGCTATTTGTCCTAGCGCAGGGAAATTGGTACTACTACTGGAGTCGGAGCAAGATGATAATCGGTCCATAGACCGTAGGATTACTTAGGAATCCATCGAATACGTAGAATTTTCGTAACACTCTACACTCAGTTGTCTGTGTGGTCCGACTAACAGAGTGCACAAATAGCGGGAGTGCTTATATCCTTCCTGCATGCGATTGTTCCAATAGCGGAACAATCGTATTCTTCGTGTGGTCCTATTGCTGGCATGCTTTATACTAGACCGACAGGCTTTCTCGTTGTTTCAACAGTAACACTGCAGTTAGAGATGTATTTAAATCTAAACGTATCTCTATTATTCTCTTGAGATTTGAGGTTCACAAAGAATGTAGATATTGGATCCTTTGTTGTTTTATGATGGACATTTACTGTGCTTCGCATCCTATCCTCATGTTCCTCAAGTCCTCAAGTCTTTCTTGATCATGTTCACTGGTATAGTGTAAATTCCTGGTTACCACTCAAAAAGCACTTTTTATTTTTCCTAGTGAATGTATGTCCAATTAGTTTTTGCTCACGAACCAAATCTATCATTTTCTTTCATACCTCAGCATCCTATGAGATAACGCGAAGTTTCTTTGCACCGATCAGCCACAAATTATAATCATCCTTATTTACTACCTTTTAAAGTAGTATATGTAGTCGTGTGATGTCAGTAATCTCAAACAGGAGGATTAGCGGGGTCTGTCTGATAATCTGATAGTGTTCTTCTAGTTAACATTAGCGCTAGTATTCTCCATCGGAAAGTTATCTAATCTATTCGACAAAGGTATGTCATCACAGGCATTGTTCAAGGTGTGTGGCACCCTACCCTTTACGATGTATAGGCATAGTCTGTCACGGAAAGAAACTCTTTTGAGAGTCCATAACATCACCTTCATTATAATCTTTCTGAATCCTCGGCTAAATAGATAAAAATGTTGTCTCTGATCAGCTTCCTGCGAGATTTTATTGGAACCCTGGTTGAGAACGCCAGATACGCACGTTTTTGAGAGACCAATCAACAACATCCGCATAACGAAGTCTCATCATCATCATCATCATTCGGATAAGCAGATAGCTGATACAAATTAATGTCCTATGACTTATAGCTTAAGCCGTCTAAAAGATTAAATAAAAAGAATTAAATAATATATAAATATAATATCTCACAAAATATTTATCTCGTCAAAATTCTATTTTAAGGCCAACGATAACCTGATACACAAATTTTTAATTCAACAATATATCAAGTAAACAACAACAATAAAAATAATCACTGCTACACATTAAAAACAACTGATGAATTAATTAATTAAATCTTCATTTTTGAAAGTAGTTTTAAGCTCTTAAATAATATGGTTATAGCGTCACAAGAACTGAGGATGAAAACGAAATGTGTTGTGCTTTCTTTCTTTGAAAAGATTTGACCGGTTAATAACAAAAAATAACTTGATACTAATAAACATGTTGGCCAACACAGTTGTACGACTTTACCGTCAGGCAAAAGCCGAAAGTCCAACTATTGGTTGTTTCTTATGCACGGCTTATACTCATACACACAGAATTTAATTTACAATATTTGTCTTTTTATATAAATATAATACTTTTTTTGTTCATTTAATAAAATGATTTTAACTAAACGGGCGCGTATATCATATTTAATTCGCGGTGGTGTACCGGTAATAGCGATGACGGTTGACACTAACTAATGTAATTTCACAACTTACATAAACAATTTTGCTTGACGGTTGGCAGCTGGCTTGGATGGTTGATAGCCACGAGGCTTAACGCACCAAGTACCAAGTCAACCAGACGATCGAGTTCGAGACCCTGCCAGACCGAGTTACTTTTTTACACTTTAAATATTATTAACTATTTAATTCTACCGCTCTCACCTGTGACATCACAAAATATTAGACGATTTCAACAGCATTTTTTGACGAAAGGAAGCGATTTTGGATAATTTTTTTTGACAAATATTATTATTTTTTAATTCTTAACAAATGTGCCTAGGAAAAATGTGACCTTAATTAGGCGAAATCTCGAGATACTGAGGGTGACCTTACTCTACAGCCTCAACCCCTTGACCTTCTAAGTTGAAAATTTAACTGCATCAATGCCTCATTTATATACGTATTCTTATTTAGTTTTTCAAAATCGGTCCAGTAGATCTGGAGATATTGGTGATTTAGAGGCCAGAACTGAATACACACGTATATACGAACATTAATATCCCGAAAATTTCCATCCGGTTTTTTTGGTTCCTTGGGTTTAAAAACGTAAAGATCCAGTGAAAACCGGATATACCCAAATTGGACCGATTACAATACTTTCCTGTCTAGAGCTATAGCCTCTGCTAAGCCGTTATCTAGACGGGAAGGTAAATTTTTTTAGTTAAAGTTAAAATTGCAGCTTTGTTATTCCTTATTTAATTTAGACGACTTAAAAAGTTTTAGGCTGCATTCAAAGAAACGTTGACTTAAGATATAATGTATATGTATATTATTTTTTATTAAGTAAAATGTAAAATGTAGATAAATTCTTCTTCTCACATAAAAATTACCTTAGTCTAATTTGATTAAAGGTAATGACGTAAGGTATTCATTGTTATAAATAATGAAGATTTTTATATTTTTAAATAACTTAAATTTATTAATGTTATTTCATGATAGTGTTTATTGAATCATTAAAACGTTTATAACGTTTTACACTGAACGCTTTTACTTCTAGTAACTTAAACCGATATTATTTCTATAACTCAAAAAAATACATTTCTTTACTTTTATTGCATTTTAAGTAAAAGCATTCTTTAGTTTTTTGTTTTTTTTTTGGTTTATGAAATATTTACTCCTATGCAAGTATTTAGCGTATAAGTATATAAGTATGTAGCGTCGTTTTAACAAATATAAATTCTTATAACACCACAGTTTTAGTCTAATAACTTTTTATTGTTTACTCCAAATTTAAATCAGTTTAATGATAACTTATGGAATAATTAATATTGTTAAATCATGTGCATATGGGAAACGTAGAACTGAGCTTTTTAAGTTATGTCATTATTAATATTATTATAGTTACGAACAAGTAGTTATAGGTATTGTTAAGTTATTTAATTCTACTTTAAAAACAAAAAAATCCTATTTATAGCCTTCAAATTTAACCTACACGTTTAAATTTATAAAATAAATAAATAAACGATTTATTAAAATTACTTTATATTGACTATATGAATGGTCTTTATAAGGTTATTTTAGTTTTTCTTTCTTTCATTCTAGTGCTCATTTTATCTTCGAAACTGAAATATTCTTGTATTACTCGATTTTCCGAAATTTTATCTCTTTAAATCTTTATGTTTTTACTTTTCTAAAGTAATTTAAAATCAGTATTCACCCTCTAATTCATTATTAGTATTATTTATATTTTGTCTTATAATCGAATTGAAAATCAAGTAAGCTTTATTTTTTACCTTAATCTGTCTTTCATTTAGCCACCCATTAAGATTTTATTAAAAATTACTGATTAAATTAAAATTTAAAACAATATATAAAAGGAAAATAGGATATATATATATATATATATTTGTTTTTTTTTTTAAATTGATTTAACGCAAAATATATATGTATTGACTTAAACTCTTTGTAACTTTCTGCTGTGGTAATTTTTATAGGCAATGTAAGATATAAGTTGAATAAAATATTTTTATGCTTGGTTTATATGCTTTGTTAGGGAGTTTTTTTTATATAACATCTTAGTATAAGAAGAAGTACGGTCTTAAAAAAAAGATATATCCGCTAAATTTGGTATGTAAAATTAAATAAGAAAACTGTAATGGGTATTTCATTTTATAAACAGTTGTAATAAAGTTTGTTATTCATGGGAAATATTTATTGTCTATTGTGGGAAATATGGACGTGCTCTTGTTTGTGTTAAGTTGTTTGTATCCATTCAGGGGCATCATGGCGTTACACCGTGTTCAATGCAATTGCGACCATAGCATTACGATTTCTTTCTCATTTTAGGTAGGTCTTTTTAAGAGATGAAAAAAGGGGGAGGGATAGGAGGGTTAAAGATGAATACGAACGAAGATACCGGGACCGATGTACCGGACAAAGGGACAAGACATATGCTACAAGTCACGGTAGATCTGCGTGAAGTTAGAATAATATTTACAATACTGTTTCATATATATTATACGTGTATTACAGTTGTACCGAGACTAATTCAACAGAAGGCATTTTCCATTGTTCATTCCGATACAACAAAACACAACAGCACAACACACAGGGGCATAAACCATTCATTCTCCTTATGACAATCGACCACGCTAACTTCACATCGCTGCTGCTGCTTAACTTACCACATCTTTACAACACATTGCATTAGCATGGTTTTACCCTACGCAACGAAGACCTAACATAAATGCAGTGTTGTATAAATTTAAATTACGATCCCAAACATAATACGAACAAAAAGCTTTAAAACACTTATACTTACGACTGGATTTAACATGAGTTGTTAAGAAATGCTGTTGGATAAAGTTAAAACAGTTTATTTTCAATAGGTTAATAAAAGGTATTTATTTTAAAATACATAACTTTATAACATTATACGATTTGATTTTTTCTGTCATTTACAAAATATCTAACTGAACTGAAAGTATTTTTTTTTTTTTTTTTTACAGAAGACTATGTAGGCTAATTCTAGAAATACTTTTGTGCATTTATATTCTTAATAAATAATTATCTTATAATCATGTATTATCTTAATACATAAGTTTTTTTTTTGTGATACCTTTATACTAGTAATTAGGTAAACTCATTTTACTTTTTCTGGAAAGGAATTGTTTAATTCTGGTTAATTTTCTAATAAAGTTTTGTAGCTTAATTGATTATGTTTAACATTTTTGATACCATTTCTTTTATTTTATACTCCTTACAACTAATTTTAGAATTAATACTTAGCATAAACTAAGTATAACTAATAACTAAGCAAGTAAGTACTTAGTATAATTAAGTATACAACTTATTTTTAAATTTATACTTAGTAAAAATTAATTTGTTAAAAATTGTTCATTTGCTTCAAGTAAACAACAGATGAATTTATTTATGGTGGTATATTTTTTTTATTAAAATAATATCTTGAAAAAATTTATTGGATTAATACGGAAGAATGCTATATAAATATACATTATTATATGTCATTATATTATTTGTGTATGCTCGCGCGTGCGCGCGCGTGTGTGTGTGTAATTAGTTTTTCATGAATTACTTGAAAAATGGTAAGTTTAGTTTTTAACCCTTTTTATTTTGTATAGAAATCATAAAATGTAGGATGCTAAAAACCCTAAAATTGTCATTAATAATAATTAAAATTTTAACATTAAAAATCATGAAATTAGATTCATGATAATTAAATATTTGTACATGAACTATTTATCATTATCGTTTTCGCAGTATTCAAAAATAGCACACCAATTTAAAATATTTTCTAATAAAGTAGGATGTTACATGGACTGTAACATATATTAAAAATGAATTTAATGAACAATTGTGACATTTTAATTTGTATGCTTAACATATTTTGATTAAATATTATTTGATATTGGGTTGAGAATTATGTATTGTGTATGGTGCCTTTAGGATTAAGCTACCTATTTCTTATGGTTTTAATCCACATTACCTTTATAACTGCCACAATACTTATTTAATAGCGAACAGCTTAAGAATCCAACACTCGTATAGGATTTTTATTTTCACAATAGGCAAACTATATTTTGTTGACTTTATTCAGTCCTAGAAATTGAGATTATTGTTAATGTTTTGAGTTGTAATTGGTATTTAAAATTTATTAAGAGAGTTTCCTATGTGTATTTTTTTATTTATTTTGGTTTTTTTTAGAGGGAAATTCAGTCAATTTTTTATTCAATTTAAATTTAAAAAACGTTTTTGCATCCGTGTCAAAGGATAATCGCTCATTGTAATATAATAGGTTGTGTAGACTGCCTCACGTACAGAATTTCACGATTCGTCCAATTTTCTGTGAGTAAAACTGACTATCCGTAATGCATTATTTTTTTTGAAGTATAAAGATAACAGATTACCGTTAAACCAAAGTAATCTAAAAAATTCAACTATCAAATAAATGATAATAACCATTGTATATTGTTTTCCTTTCTTTCAATCACTGGTAAGATATTAAAGTTTATGAACTATAGTTTCATTTTTATTCTCACAAAAAATCCTAAAAATAAAAAATTTGACAATTAATTCAATTACTGATAGTATACGAAATTTAAGATACAAACGTTTAGTACAAAGAAACAGTTTTTTTTTTTTTT
>JAAAKQ030491053.1:9532-20025 GCA_010016005.3 Zanna intricata
TAAATATTGGTTATATGCTGTTTGTTTGTTATTTTTATACGCTGCATAAAAAACAGCCCTGTGACCGATCAATTCGATTGGAATCTGACCGAATCAGATCGAACGGTTAAATAGGTATTTACCTTACGTCGCAGTCAATTTATTTCTAAACATTATTCTACAATACATAAAAAGTAATGAAATTACCATTATTTATTACAATAATTACATTTCTGATTTATTTTATTTGTTAAAATTATCTATTTATTATTTATGCAAGAAAAAAATAGTCTTTTTGATAAGAATATGTGTAATCTTTGATTAATTATTCGATTTATAAAAAGCTAAAAGCATTCAATTTATATAAACTGTAGGTAAGTTGAAATTTCTGGAGTAACAAGTGTTACTGTTTTTTAGATTGACTTTTCACCATATTCTATGGACAGAATATTATGAGATATCGGAGACATGTTTATTTCTAACCCGTCTGTTATTTCGAACAGACATGAATTTTTAACATCTAGGACTGATTCATCTGATGAACAAAATTCAAATTCAAAATCACTTATCTTGTGATTCTGAATTTAGAGTTATTTTATATCAAACATAAACTAAACTGTTTTACGATCCCAGTTTTTTTTTTTTTAATAATTATAACAGATTTCTCAAAAAGTACTAAAAATACAGTTTCAGGACATATTTTTTTTAGATCAAATTTCATTTGAAACCATTATATTTTTTCTGTTTAGCCTCCGTAACCACCGTAATGAATTTACTTCAAACGATGAATAAAGATGATATGTATGAATGTAAATGAGAGGTAGTCTTTTACAGTCTCAGATCGACCATCCCGGAGATGTGTGATTAATTAAATCTCACCCAACCTAAGAACATCAGTATCCACGATCTAGTATTCAAATCCGTATAAAAGTAACTGCCTTAACTAAGATCTGAACCCTAGAACACTCGACTTTGAAATCAGCTGATTTTCGATGACGAATTAATCACTACCAGCACGGGCCATATAAAACCACTAAATTTACCCCATAATCTGAATCCCAAGAATTACAGTCTGGCTTATTTTTACCGAACGCATAGATCAGGACGAAATCTTTTGCTAGCAGATAGTCGTTAACGAAGAGTTTTCGAACGCTATGTTTATATGAATTTTCTTCTTCATTTTCATCAACAAAAGATATCCTGAAAGTGAAATCATCCTTTATATTATACTAAAAACTCAAATCTTTTTACCTGATGTAATTTTTGCTAAATAGAATAAATCTTTATCTCAAAAATTGTTTAAACTAGACTTTTATTATTATTTATCTTAATTTGTTCAATAATTAAATTATACCTCGATTAATTTCTTTGTGAATTTTCAGAATGAGACGTTACTGAAATATCAAGCAAATCAGGTTTCACATTAAGAATATATAAGTTTGTGAATAAATTTATATTAATTTTTGTTATTATAACCTCATATGAGTACACACATCTTTTAACAAGGAAGATGCGATGGATAATTTGTCAAAAAATTGCATACTCTTATTGGGAATTAAACTGGAGATTAGTTGATCTAGAAAAACAAATCGTGGTCAGTAATCCAGTACGTGACCACGTACTGGATTATAATCTTATTCTTATGAATAATGCTAAATAAAAACTATTTAAAACTAAAACAAACAATATTTTGTTGTTTTAGGATTTTAATTTATATTGATGTATTTAAACTAGAAAAGAAAAACATAGATTAAAAAAGCCTGCTGGATAAAAAAAATTATTCAGCTGAATTTTTAAAGTAACTGCATGGACCTGCTTGATATTTCTCTTAATAAAGTCCATAATAAAATTTTAAGCCTTTTTCGATAATACTTTCTGCCATCAATTGGAGTATTCTGTAACAATATACAATGAATGGTTTATCAATGAGATAAACCACTGTAAGGCTTATCTGTTAGAGAAGTCCTTTTAAAAGAGTTCTTTTAAACAGATTTTCTGTTTAATTTTCTTTTGAGGATTTAGACAAATTCTAACAATCTCGTATTTATTAAATGTTTGATACGTTAAGCATAAAAATAAACTCCAGCTAAAACTTACGAAACCTTGTTGAAGCCATAATTAATACGTACTCGTCGATCTTAAAAACAATGTTTTGGAAAAATTCACCATGTTGCAAAAACCATGAAATATTAAAATCTTAAATGAAGAATGGACATAAATTCACGCTTTAAAGTGGGATGGTGTTAAACGTAGACTTAAATCATGATTTGAAATAATTTTTATTCAGTTAAGTTTAAAAATAGAGATTTAAATTAAACTTCCATTTAAAAAAATATTAAATTTAAAAAAGTACAAGGAAAAAAATTTTTAAAGTTCAACCAGAATAAAAAAATATATATAATACTCTTAAAACAGTATCGCGGTAAACAATCAATCTACTTTACCACTATAGTTGTTATCACAAGTCGTAACTTGATAAAATGGTCGGTCGGTCACCGATGTTACTTTTCCCCTATTCTTTGTCAGCCCCTACAATCCAAGCTTAGATTTATAGCTGATTCCGTTGACACAGGTGAGGGTGTATTTGCTCAATCATTATAAATAACTAAAGCCATAAAGTCTCAAGAATTTACCACAGCATCTAGTGGATTTAGAATTACATACAAATAAATTATATTAAAATTTTTTTTAAACCAAGTAAGTAAATTACATCAACACTAATCTAGTTGTAGTATAACTATTATTTTAACAACTACCTTGTGGAAAAAGACAAAAGTAGTTAGACATTTTTCATGAAGGTTTTTAAAGCAGTCTATAGAAGTATTTTTAAGTGATTTCAATTCTTCTAGTTAATAATTTACTGTTGTACTATTTTTTTTTACGAATTATAAAAGTTCTTAGTTATTTTCATAAAGAAAAATATTATTATATTTTATAATTTTATGTTTTATAATTACTTTCTTCTGTTTTGAATAAAAATATTATATTTTATCAAGTTATTTTTCGAAAAAATACATTTCAATTCAATTTAATTCTTCCAGGATTTATTGTCAAAGCCCACCGGGCTGGTCTAGTGGTTAACGCGACATCGCAAATCAGCAGAATTCGAAGTCGACTGTTCTAAGGTTCAAACCTAGTAAAAATAGTTATTTTTATACGGATTTGAATACTAGATCTTGGATACCTGTGTTCTTTGGTGGTTGGGTTTCAATTAACCACATTTCTCAGGAGTGGTCGACCTGAGATTGTACAAGACTACACTTCATTTGAATTCATACATATCATCCTCTGAATACCTTACAGTAGATCCGGAGGATAACAGATAAAGAAAGGATTTATTGTTGAATAAATAACTAGCTGACCTGGCAATGCTTCGTGATTGCTTGATTTGAGTATAAACGTATATATATATTAAATGAACACGATTAAGAGTTCATAAAACATTAAAAAGCTGAACATTATCCGAACTATATAAAATTTAACCTTTTACTTTATAAAAGTCAGAATGTAAATAAATCTACCGGTCAAACAACTGTCGGATTTAATTCAAATTACTCTTTTAACACAGTTGTCGGTTCAAAATACTCCTAGCTTTTTTTTCTATTGATCAGATCGAGGATTTCAATAGCTTTAAACCTTCTTCGGACAACGCAGAACATTTTGCAAAATACCGCACCTAATTCGGTCCAGTAGTTTTTTAATCTATTGGACAAACATTTGAAAATTGTCTTTTATATATATATAGATAATTTAAGAAAAGGTACAAACAAACAAAAATTATCTAAAGATCAAATTTATTTATTATTTCCTTTTATATATATTTTTTTCTTATTTGTTCAACGCATCTGAGAGATGATCAGCAAATTTATTAAAATTATCTAAAACTTCATCGAACCTAATAAAGTTGTGTTTAGACAAGATCGAATCTCACAACAAACATAAAAATAAATAATATAAACAAAAATATATAATATGTATTACATATATTATAAATATAATATATAAAATAATATATATATATATATAAATATAATAAATATATAATATAAATAGTAATAAACATAAAAATAAATAATATTAATAATAACAATAAGTTTATATATAGTTTCAAAGTGTATTTACATCTGTATTAAATAATGTTACATTTATATTAACCGAGAAAAAATTAGATCACATTCGCAATATATAAGGTGTTCCCAGAGAAATCTTCAAAAATTCTACACCAGTATTACAGAATTTTTGTAGCAAGCATACAATCACTAAGCAATTATGAACAAAATTCAACACTCAACAGTGAAGTGAGAAAGAAAAAGAAAGTTAAGAAAAAAAAAAGAAGAAATTATAAATAGTAAGAAAAACCATGAAACAATGAGAAGAAAAAGAAAAGAATATGTAATAAATTTGAAAATAAAAATCGAAGAGATAATGCTCCGCACTCATACTTGAAGTTACAATATAGAAATTATATTAAGACACTCTCTCTCTTTATTTGTTTAGTCTCCGAAACTACCGTTAGGTATTACTTCAGAGGATGATGTGTATGAATGTGTGTTGTACAATCTCAGGTCGACCACATCTGAGAAGTGTGGTTAATTGAAACCCAACCACCTAAGAACACCGGTATCCAGGATTCAATTCCGGAGTATTCAATTCCGTATAAAAATAACTACCTGTACTAGGATTTGAACGTTATAACTGACGATTTCGAAATCAGCTGATTTGTGATGTCGCGTTAACCACTAGACCAGCCCGGTGGGCTTATATTAAGACACTAGAGAGTTACTAAGGTTTAGAACTTGTAGCCGTTTTTATCACCTAACATCATCCCCGTTGTCTAGGAGGTCCGCAGTTCATATTTTGAAAAGAAACAATGTATTTCCTTCCATTAGTATCATAAACCTAAATATTCGTGTATTTCACTGTTTTTTGCAAACCAAAGTGCTTCTATTATACAATTTTCTAGTTTATTCTGAAACCGCTGTTTAATTTCCACAATTGACTTACTTTTAATTCCCCAAAGTTGGATCCCATAGGTCCAGATCGGTTTTAGAATTGTTGAGTATACAAGCAGCATATTAAGTAGGAATAATTGGGAACCTCTGCTCAACAACCAAAACTTTTTCTTGAGCTTTATTTTAAGTTGCCTTCCCTTCTTTTTTATATGGACTTATTACATTAGCTGGCGGTTGAAGTTTACACCTAGACACCACACACTCGGCGCTGAGAGCGTGAGGAACTTACGTCTACACCTCGAGATTTATTTATACAGTAAAAACAGTTTATGCCCACTTACAGTTGTTGATAAATGATATTAAATATTTTGACACTGGCGAAAAATTCTATGCCGGACCGGGATTCGTACCCGGTACCTCCGGATTAAAGGCCGAAACACTACCACTCCACTACGAAGATTGGAATAGTAATAAAAAACATTTTCTTGTTAACCTTACAATCTTTTTTTAACGGAGAAAATTAATTCGTGTTCATTTGGGTAGAATCTGTCTTCATTTTATCAACATGCATTTTGTGTAGCTGTTTAAAAGATTATTTCAGATTATTTTTTAATAAAATTTTACCAAACTGTTTTTAAATCCCTTCCAATATTATTATTTTACAATATTTCATCTTCAGTACACCTTTAATGAATTAATTTATTCAATAACAATAAATATTGGGGTAATGCCAAATAACAGTCATTATGATGGATGATAACGAATTTTTCAGCTTGTAAAAAATGTTACTCTTGATCGGGACTCGAACACGGAACAAAAAATTTTAAAATGTTATTAATAAAAATTAAAAAACACAAATATATTTTAGCCTTTTACATTTTATTGATTAATTTCCCTTTGAAATTCAGAATACATTTCGATACATCAATATAAATTACCTTATAGACTCTCAGCGTGTTTTTCGCATGGTTTATTTACAGTTTTATTTTTAATGTCACCGGTTGGCTGAAATTTTTAATTACTTAAACAGGAGGTTCTCTAAAGTCACAATCAATATATTTGAAATGCGGGCCTTCGTGGGGTGAGTGGTAGGGTCTCGGCCTTTTATCCGGAGTCTCCATGTTCGAGTCTCGGTCAGGTATGAAATTTTCATTCACTACAAAAATTATAATTGTTTCATTCTCTGATGCAGTACCTAAGGATGATCCCGGAGGTAAAAAAAAAAATGTATAGTACTTGTTCAAATATTCTGTTTTCTATAATACTTTACATCTTACAAAACTTTTTTACAGAAAACTACCATTTTGTGTTGCTCTCTAACGATTTAAAAAATAAAAGAACAATTAGACAAAAGAAGATGCAAGAAGTGAATAGATCCTTGGATGGATGTATTTGTGAATGTATTCATAAATGTCGTATCTGAATTCTTAATTATCATTTCTATACTTTATCATCAGAAAGTTGACCAAACTGTAATCTAATCTATACTAATTTAAAGAGTAATTTTAATTCTTGAATTACTCAATTAATAATCTAAAACCTCTACATAATAATAATCTTTATTAGTCATTTAAACAGATTTTTGTAGGCTTTTTTTATAAGGTGCGCATTAATAAATGAAAACTAGACAACAGAAATCAAAATTTTCTTTTCTTCTACTTCTTACTTATTTTACAGGTTTAGCAAAATTTGTTAATAAATTTGACTTCTAGTTAAAGTTATAGGAATATTTATCAAATAGGATTAATTTTTTTAAGTTTAAGTTATGAAATAGGATTGGTTTTTTTTTTAAATTTAAAATAAATTTTTTTAAAACTGAAATAATCTACAAGCATATATATAATTATATTGAGATTTTTGTGGGATTTTTTTTTAACTTTGATAACAGTATTAAGTTTTGCCCACCAGTACAATCTAAAAGGGTTTTAGAAAAACAATTTTTTTTAAAGAAACAACTGTATCAAATAAAAATAATCTTGCTTGTTGAAAAATATATTTTAAAATCACTTAATTTTAAGATTATCTTAATATCAGTAAAATATTAAAAAAGCTGATGTGGACATCACATTACATCTTTGCACGAAAATCTAAAATGAATATTATTCTAAATTATAATTTTTAATTAATATTAAATAATCAGATGTTTCACCAAATCTATTACATATAAACGTTTTTAAAAGTCCATACAATTTTAATTCAAACAACTTCCGATTTTTTGTTTAAAATATATATATATATTTTTATTGTTATAATTGAATTATTATTTATTGTATAACTCCTTTTTTTACAACCACGGGTTAATAATTATTAATAAATCAATACATTTAAATTATTAAAAAAAGGTAAAAAAATTAGTTAAAAAAAAAAAAAGAGATTAAGTGTGATTCGAATCAATATGTCTTCCCTTGTAAGATTCAAATATTTCATTAATTAAAATTTTATTTGGCTATAACTTGGAACCAATGAAAATAAGTACCATTTATGATATACCGTTGAAAAGCTCTCAATGAGGGCATATTACTACAGTTAAGAAAAAGTCTAAAATCAATTTTTTTTTTGTAATTTGGGCTTTTTTCGACACTTTTGGTTCAGTCGATTGCAATCAAAAGGGGAGGTGCACAACTAGATGTTACAGCAGTCCTAAATCCAAAAGTTCAACATCATACGATTAATTATTTTTGAGTTATGCGAGATACAGACGTCACGCCGAAACTAGTCAAAGTGGATTCAAGATGATCAAAACGGATATTTCCGTTGAAATCTGAAAATCGTAATTTTTCACGATCACAATACTTCTTTTACTTCGTACAAGAAAAACATAACTACAAAGTAACTACATAACTACTGTAAATCAACCAGTATCATTACTACTGGTAACAACTTTTTTTTTTTAAATGTAAAAAATAATTAAAACAAATTCCCAATATATTCCTTAAGGATATAGAAAAAAATCATCATAATTGTTTTTATATTTTGATCTGCTTAGCTATATAAATATTAAAGTCAAACTAGTCATTTACTCTTTGAAATATAGTTAGATTTTTATCGTATAAGAAAACAGTCTAACGTAGCACAGAATGATTTAATCTAATTAAATATAAAGGAATAAAGTAAGAGATATTATTCTTAAAATACCCTGGCAATTATTTTTTTATTAGTGCAAACATAGAAACTGGTATTCTAGATAGTAATCTAATTTTATATGCGATGAAGACGAATTAAATGATAAAATATCATCTTTTTTGGGAATCGAACCCTGTACGGACTGATTAGATACCTGTAGATTGAACGCTATGTTACTCTGCCAGCCAATTATCAGAGATCTCTAATGGAACACCAGCCTTGGTAGATTCAAATAATAATACAGTAATTTAAAAAAAATGTTATTAAATACGAAATAAGATTTCACTACCTGCAAATTATATATAAAAATAACGAGGAAGGATTATCTATAATTAAAAGAAAATTAATAAATAAATAAACGGAGCAGAAGGTTTTACATTTTTTAAAGGTTGTTTTTAAGTTTGTTGAAACGTGTTATTTTCCTGATTAATAAAACATGTAATTATTAAGATTTATTCAGTAAAATAATAAATTGAATTTACAAAAAAGTATTACATAAATTAAATATTAATCCAAGAATATATGAATGTTTTTTCCTTTTTACATTGGTTATACAATGTAAAACGTAATGCGGACTAGATCTGTAAGCACACCAATGCAATGTCACCGCATTGTTAAAAGTGCGTGCTCCATGGAAACAATAACCCGAGATAGCTCACGCAACACAAATTACAAAGGGTAGGTAGGTAGTAACTCCCACCCCTTTCCACACAATCTCCATGGACCTTTATAAAAACTACCCTTGTATTTCGTACAAGTACACGTGAACCGACCCTCATGTTTAACGCACTAATTTTGTGCATGAAACTTTACTCTGATATCTGCTGCTGAATTCTTTGTCTCCCGTTATAAAATTATTCCCATGAGACTGTTTTTTATTTCTTCCGCTGAAATTTAAATCTTAACTACGAAGGCTAAACAATTCTAGAAATTAATATACAATATATAATTATAGTTTGATAGGTTTTTTGTTTTCTACAGCTGTTTAATTTAGAATACAATCGAATGCGTAACCATACTAATTACACTAAAGCAAATGCTAAATCTTAACTAGTCTTTATTTAAATTTGTAAGTTTATATTTCTATATTTTTAAAATAATTCTAAATGTATTTAAAAAAATAAAAGTTACCTAGCCTTTGCTAACGACCTGCCGCTTTTAGCTGAATCGAAGGAGTCTTCCTTCGATGAAAAGATGCACGGCAGCACAAATAGAAGAGTTAACAGGTACAGTCCAAAAGATAGATCTACAGGTATTCTTTACCAAGATGGAAATCATGACAAACTCAAATCATTCATACAAAAGATAGAGAATTACACACAGAAAGATGATTATCATGAACCATTTTAATAACCTAGAAGTAATTACCTGTATAACCAGATTAGGAATAAACAAATCTTCAATTAATAAAATCTAATGTGGAAACTAGGAATGTGACTTCCTGGTACGCTTATTAAATAACATATGCACATTTTTTTAAAATGAAAAATATTTAATATTTTATTGCACCAATAAATTCTGATGTTTTTACTTTTTTAGTTCCTTGTATGGGTATTGTGATCGAAAAATTTAGGTCAATTTAGTCTGAAAAATTTCGGTTTTCAGATTTCAACGGATTGACCATTCACGAATCCATTTTGACATTTTGACTAGTTTCGGCATGACGTCTGTACGTACGTATGTATCTCCCATAACTCAAAAATATTTAGCTGTAGATGTTGAAATCTTGGATTTAGGACTGTTGGATTTATGACATCTAGTTGTGCACTCACCTTTTGATTGCAATCGACTTAGCAAAAAGTGTCCAATAATCCCAAATTTAAAAAAAATTTGGAGTTAAGACTTTTTTCTTAACTGAAATAATAAGCTCTCATTGAAAGCTTTTAAACGATTTATCATAAGTAGTAATTATTTTTACTGGTTCCAGTGTTATAGCCAAATAAAATTTTAATTAATGAAGTATCATACAAGACGAAGAATCCTCTTGAAAAATGAGAAACGCATGAAAGAAGAGAAAAGAAGCTAGAAAGAGATGATATTTGCGTAGTCTTAAGCTCGCCTTTAAACGTAAAAAAAAATATAAAACTTACCTTGTAACGACAAAAATGATGTGTCGAAAAAATACCTATAGTAACCGAAAATGAGAACAACAAATACTAATGCTGTGTATATTATAGTTATTTGCCATTAAATGGTAACAATAAACCTTAGAGGCATAGGCGATGCTAAGAAATTGTCAATTTTCCATCTGGGCCAATAAATGAGGAGAAAATCCAATAAACAGTCGAATATTACTGTTATGTACCTACAGGTTCGAATTTTTTTATACAGATTTGAATACTAGATCGGTGTTCCTTGGTGGTTGGGTTCAATTAACACACTTCTCAGGAGTGGTTGACCCGATACTGTACAAGACTACACTTCATTTACATCCATACA
>JAAAKQ030491053.1:20125-41799 GCA_010016005.3 Zanna intricata
TTGGGTTCAATTAACACACTTCTCAGGAGTGGTTGACCCGATACTGTACAAGACTACACTTCATTTACATCCATACACATCATCCTCATTCATCCTCTGAAATAATACCTTACCTGAGGCTATACAGAAAAAAGAATCTTTGGGTTTGGAATCTGATTGCAACCGAATGATTGGAATGGACTATGGGGTTCCCTGATACCGGAGAGAAAATGTGATCGAACTTTGCGTCAATAAACTATCGTGTTTTCCCTGACCGAGTTCTCATAGCTAAGAATTTCTACATTATATCTACTATTTATAGCACACTTTAGAAACACGGTATGTTGGTTGAAAATTTACGTAGTAAAAAGAAACGAATGTTAACACTGAATAGTTAATCGCTCCGATTAAGTGACAACCTGACCTTAGAATAAATCTAGATTATTACAGTGTCAGAATAAAAAGACAACCAATGAGAGAGAAAATATTGAAACTTTTTCCTCTAAATTCAAAGAAGACCATGATATAGTTTTATATAACTATTCCTTCTGGGATCCTCAAAAACAGTATTATAGGCTCCATAATCGTCTCCATTTTGAAATATTAAGTCAACCCAGAACTACTTGCCTTTTAAATGAACAAGAAAAAAATAAAAAAATATATATATCTACCTCACAACAATAAGTGCACTTCGATTCATGTCTGACAGTAGAATGAAGCGTGAGGCAATAACAGCATAATCAAAAACCAGACCTGTTAAAACTAACGAAAACCTTGTCAGCAACAGATCAGATTCTCGCTGTCATGTTCTAGACCCGATGAAAATTTGACATGTTACCGCACTAAAGGCAATTTAAATTTTTTGCTAGTCATGACCATCTTGAAAGGGAATTTCCCTCTCCTTCGATTACCCTACAGTAAACAACTGAGCACAATGATGTTGATTTTGTAATAATTCCAGCATATATTAGGTTTCAGTATCTCAGATACGAGGGAGGTTTGACCTTGCTTTAACATTCAAATACGTAGAATAATAACTACGTGATATACATATGTATATATACAAGCAGTACAGTGCATCCTATGTAAATAAGCATATAATTATGTTATATATAAAGGCAATTGTAATAATCCGACTTTAACAGTTACTTACAGTAAAGTCCTACGAAGCTTAATTATCTGGTAGACCACATGAAGGTTTCCTAAAAAATATTTACAGAGTCTATTTTTTTGTCTGTATCTATATAAAATTATTTTATATTACTCTTAAAATACTATATTTATTTATTACAATATTATATTTTACTCTACTATCTGAATGATTCAGCAAAATCAGATCTCTCTCATATTTGTCTTTTATGAAATTTGGTGTTTGCAGAATTTTCACAAATATCAACATGTATGGAATTATCAAAAAACGATTACTATCGTTTGTGAATATATCGAAATAACTTATCATGTTTTAACTGTCATTCGTTTAATTTATGGTGGGTGAATTAAATATATTTTTTAATTACACTTGTTATTATTTGTTATATTTGTTAATTACACTATATAAAAATTAATTACATTTGTTAATTTTTATTAATTGTTCTAAAAAAAAAAAAAAATAATAATATAAAAATACTACCCGGTTAGGGTTCGATTCGCCCTACAGTTTTAATCGAACAGTTTCTTTTAAGTCAAGTTAACTTTTTCTACGTCTCAGAGATATGTTAGAAAATATTTCCCTTAAATAAACGGGTCGTATTCGTAAACTTCTTTTTTTAAGTATGTTAAAAAGTGAATGGCCAACTTATTTCATTCGTATCTTATTTTAAAATTAAAAAAGCAATTTGGTTTGTTACATTAGAGTTAAGATAGAAATATTTTCTGTTGAATAGGTTAGATCAACCGGTAAAAATTCATTTTTCAGGAAAAAAAAGAGAAATATATAATTTTATTTTATCAGCATGATGAAATATGGAAAAAATATTTCAAAATATATAAAATGTTTCTATAAAAATATCTTGGCTTACTTTTGTAGATCTTTTGAGGACTAATTACACGACTACGTAAACTTTGTTATAGGTGCCACTGAAATACACACAGGAGACACATCATGCATAATCGTTTTATCTGCATTCTCTTTGTTGAAGAAGCTGATTAATTACCTATAAAATTATGTTCTGGAAGTATTTTTATACGTTTTGTAAATAAATAATTTAAATATACGCACAAAACCGTTTAATGGTTGGTCGATCAAATAAACAAAACCTTTGTTGGTATTTTTTTGTTTTGCTGTTGAGAAATCTTTAACGTTTACTTTATATTTAAACACAAATATCTCTTATATTTTAAAAGATATAATATCTTATTGTAATAGATAATATATAATATCTTTACATTTAACACAAAAACATTTATTAAATATGAATTTACATTCTTTCTTCAAAAGAGAAATTAAAAATTCATCTTAATTAACTATAATAAAATCAATCAAATAAAATATAAAATATTTATTGATTTGAAATAAAAAATAAATTAGGCTATGGATTTTCTATACAATTATATACCCTTCTTAAAATTTGTGTTAAACACACGTGTGGTATATTACCCAGCTAGAGACATGAATCCGCTGTATATAATCGATATACACCAATCTTTTTACTTCCTTACTGTAATCTCAAAAACTTTCTGTTTTCAGATTTCAAACGGAATTTCCATTTTGAGCATCTCTGAATCCATTTTGACTAATTTCGGTGTGACGTCTGTACGTACGTATATATCAAGTATAACTTAAAAATGATTAGCCTTAGAATATTGAAATTTTAGATTTTAGGACTGTTGTAACATCTAATTATGTACCTCCCCTTTTGATTGCAATTGACTGGAAAAAAAATATCCAAAAAAAAGCCCAGAATCCATACAATTTGGATTTTTGACTTTTTCTTAACTGCAGAAGTAAGACTTCATTGAGAACTTTTTAACGATTTACTATAAATGGTATTTATTTTCATTGGTTCCAGAGTTATAGCAAAATAAAAGTTTAATTAATGAAATATTTGGATCTTTCAAAGTGAAGGCACATCGGTTCGAATCCGACTTCATTTCCTTTTTCTTAATTTTTTTAAACCTATTTAAATGTAATGATTTATTAACATCTGACTGTAAAAAAAATTACAATAAATAGTAACTCAAAAATAAGATAGAAAAAAAAATCATAAGTTATTAGTGAAATAAAATTTTAGGTACTTTCCATTTTAAAATAATTAGTATATGTAATTTAATAGGCGTTTAATGTGATGTCTACATCAGATTTTTTACGATTTAATAACCTAATATAATAAATACTGTGTTATATTTAGTTGTTATTGTAATTATCTTAGAAAATCTAAAACATACTGCCTTGGAAATCTAAGATTATAAGTATATAAACTATTCCATCTACAGTTTACTCGTCTCCTAAGATTTTCCAGTAAATAAGAGTAGGATTATAAAGAGGTTTAGGGTGATTCATTAATTTTTTTCCAAATAAAAAATATTTTAATGATATTCAAACAGTTATACTGATTGTACCTCAAAAATTAATGTAAGCTCACAAATACATTTTGTAACCTATACGATAATTACGGGCCATTTATACGAAAAACCTTTATTAATTAAAAAAACACAATTATTTTATTAAAAAACAATACGACTGATTAAATGTAGATATTTCAACATTTCTCTCAAATAATAAATTACTAAAGAAATACAGAAAATAGTTAAATAAATGCAATTTTAACCTATCGGATTCGGTTTTGTATCAAAGTATCATAATTATTTTGACTAATAGTTAATATTTTTAAATCTTACTTCTAATAATTCTATAACTAAAAATGTGTAAGATGCAAACAGAGAGAATTATTTAAAAGATTTAAATATACAAAGATGTTAGTTCATGATGAATTTCGTTGGTAATACTGATTGCTATTGGTAGTATTGATGAAGGAAAAAACAATTTTTTATATTAAATTAATCTCCCTTAAAAACCAGTCTCTACCATTGAGACATTTGCAGAATAAAAGCATAGAAAAAAGCTGATTAATAAGTTTATATTGTCATATTTTGTAGTATACGTATACATAATACTTACATGAAATTTAATTAGTATTAAATTTAAATCGACATATGTACAGATTCCATACCTGTAACAAAGAGAAAAAAAGTGGTTAATACAAAAATTTTGTACTAAAACACAAGTAAAAGAAATTATATTTATATGTCTTTAAGTATACTACCACAAATGTACCAAAATTTTTATTTAAATCAAGTTAAATATATAAATTAAATTAAGTATAATGGTATCATTGTCTTTTGTCTTCTACTTTGATGGTTCTCTTAAACAGTAATTAACGGAAAAGACTTAATACGTGTTGGTCGGGAATTGAACAAATGCAATTTATAACGATCTTAATTACGTTATAGACTGTTGGAAGAAAATATAATTGAAATTTAAAAATTTAATAAAATTAAAATTACGGAATATAACATTGAACAACAATGATTTTGTAAAATGAGAGTGAATAACTGATTCTTGTAGTATATTTCATGCCGATTTCAAATATGGAATCAGAATTCTTCTCTCAGGCTTAGTTTTTTTTGTAACTACCACTCTTATTTTCAGATAGTATCATGCAAGAACTTCATAAGCATAGCACGTTTTGTGAATGTATTTTATTATATTATTTATCAACTAAACTGGTTTTATTTATTTATTACAGTCCCTTAATTGTTGTCATATTGATCTGTTACACATTATCCTTTTTATTATTTACACCAATTGAACAAGAACACAACAATATGAACAAGAATGTGACTGATTCTTCTTTTTTTCATCTTACTATAAACATATCCACTCATAAGTTATTTCTGTCGTTATATCTACTTATGTTTATTACATAAGCGTGTTTATAAAGTGTAATAATATTAAATATTAATAATAATATTAATAATTATAATGTATTAACAAGCCACGCAACTACATTAATCATCCAAACAAGTTCTGCTACATATGTGGTGAGCTAACGTTGAAGTCTCAGAAAAGGAATATAACTCCACTGATAAAAAAGTCGTATGAACTATATTTTTGATGTAAATTAGGTTATCAGGGCAAATCTGTCACGTGGCGACTGAGTTAACTTGTTAAGTTTAAAGTTAATATGATCGATTGAGATAAGGGAACTAGGTCTAAATTGTCGTTGCGATCAACAATTTTCTGATATGCTTATAATTAGCGATAATGAATGAGACATTTACAGTCAATAATAGCACGGGGTTTGTACTTCCGCAAACTCAGTTAGCTAGTTCAGGGGGCAACGTGTAGGATAGTGTCCGAAACAAGCCAACAACGAAGGCAAAGGCTGAGTTAATAATTACTGATATAAATGTCTACCGAGGCATTTGCATCCATGGCATCCCAAATGAGGCTTGGAGCTTGGCTGATGACTATGATATGTTATCAATAAGAGGGGTCAAGAAGATGACTTCCATTAAAACCCATAAGCGATAAGAACGGAGGGGGGGGTAGTTTGGCGACTGGAATCGTCAGAAGGCGGGTGTCTTCCGCCGCAGATTGGGATATTTATACATTAATATTTTTTACATCATGGTACCACCGCGAAATTCAGCTGTGATGATTGCAAGAAGATTTATTTGAAATGGATTAAAAGGAAAAACAGTGTACGCAAACATAAAAAAAAAAAAAAAAAAAAAAAAAAAAAAAAAAAAAATAGGGGTTGAATACATAACCTCCTTTTTAGAAGACAGTTAAAAAAATTAATGATTATCGAAATATTTGAATGATTGATTGATGATATTTGAATAATTGGTTGAAAAATTGACGTATTGTCAATTCCAAATTCGTGCATGTGTTTATACAATAATTCTTTATTAATTAAAGAACAATGCTGTAAATATGTGTACATATATTATAATTATTCCTCAATCGATCTACAGATATAAAGGTTTCTTTAAAAAAAAAATAGAAGGAAATCGAATTGGAAATCGCCATTTTTTCATATATATTTTTTAAAATAATTTATTTTAATAAGTAGAATCCTAAAATGAAGTCTATCGTAGGGGAGAGCTTCAACTGTACCCTAATTTCCCCCCTATTGGCCAAAACTATAATAGACTTCTTTCTTGCTGCAACCAATTTTTTTCTTTACAGTAGTGAGGCGTGAAAAACTAGTTATAGATACGCTGTGTTCCAATTCCGTGCAGTTTCTATGTATGAGAAGAATGTGAGCCGTATACTGTGAAAGAAGAGTCACTATCATTAAAATAAATATGATGTCGCTATAATATTGGTCGGTCCTACCACCTTCATTCTTCGCTCTGCAGGTGTACAGAAGTTAGAGTAATTCAGTACATCGACCTGTAATCAGAATACACATCTTTAATTCATTGCCAAACGGCAGGAAGAACAGGACTAGATCCAGTAACGGCGTCAGAAGAATTCCCAATTGGCACCTGCTGTTAAGAAATAGCTCCTGACGGTTTCACTCGGCTCCGATGAACACAGTTTCTGACAATTCATTCTACTACGATACAAACAGCTAGTGCTTCACTCCACTACATAAAATACACAGCTCCTGGTGGTTCAACGGCTCGCCACTTATATAACTCACTATGTAAGCCGGCTCCGCAACAGTCTATATTAGTCTAAATTTAGCATTTATGCAGTAAACATGTCTATATAGGTATTTACATATATTCTTTAACAATGAATCATTTATGGAATCACTAAAAAGCATTTATATACACTTATGCATAATCTTGTGTTATTCATTCAAATACTAAAGGATCATATCTAACCACGAAAATATAAATGTCTATATTTATTTATTATTAGAACCAACGGTAAATACAGGTTACCCTAACTGGTACTACACCAAGATGGATATTATCATTACACCTGAATCGGTAATTAATGCACGTAGTATGCCTAACAAACTGATGTAGGTTACCTGTTATGAGACAATTCATTTTTTAAAGGCCTTTATACAGCCGTTTTATTAGGCATATTTAATAAAGACGTAATGTATCAGGAGGAAAAATAAGAAGTGAACTGATTTCTTATTGTTTTATTCAATATCTGGAATGTAATGTTTCAAGCCTTGTCAAGTTTATCGTAAGTCAGTACTATAAGTGACTCTGTTCACTATAGGAACTAGTTGCATAATTAACACAATTACTCCGACAGAAATCAACTGTGATTAGCAGTACGTGTATCTCAGATATGTTAGATTATCTTACGTTGAAATTGTTATGGCTTTATAAAGGATTAGGAATGACTGTGCAAATTACTGTATCCTATTTTTTATGGAATCGATGCATTAAAAATGTACGATGTTTCATTTCAGTTGGAGAATAAGCCTTCATGTATGCATATTAAGTGTAACATTTAGCAGTAACATTTTTATAATTTTTTTTTTTTAATAAAATAAAAACAGTAATAAATAAACAAATAAACCTTATATAACACTTATACTTTGCTATGATTTGTAATTATGTTAAATTTAATTTTGACGAAATACTATGTTCTCATATACTCGATAAAATACAACCTCTCATTAAATTGTTGCTTTACGACCGGTGGTTCAGAAGATACCGTGCTCAGTGAGGGATTTGTTTTTGGAATTTATTTATGTCATTTAACATTCGTTTAAATATTTTTAATTTTCATTACTAATGTATTTGTTTTTAAATTTTTTGAGTAATACTAAGTTTAGATAAAATTTAAAAAAGTTAAAAATCTTATCTAATATTTCTTACCTACTGTAATCCCTACCGATCTAAAGATTCCCTAATCCCTCTATTAAAAGTCTTAATGTTTCCTACTTTCAATTATTTTATATATATTTTTTTGTAATTGTGGTTTCAGCCAATTTCAGATGTTTATACGTACCCCCTGCCTAAACAGATTAGCAGTAATAGAAGAAATATTTTGATTTATTGACAAATTTTCTTTAAAAAAAAAAATGTTGTATATCTGATTAAATTTGTTTTATGATAAAAAAGAATAAAATGACAAATAAAATATTTAAATTGGAAATCATAGTTTTAAAAAATAAGAGATGTTTTCATATCTAGAGAACATTATAAAAACGGTGTTAAAAGATGTATTATTATTATTAGACATATAATTAATTTGCTGCAATAAGTCTTATACAATATATTTATAATTTCATAATTCATACAAACGATTCATTTAATTTTACTTAATTTAATAAAATGCTATCAACTCTATGTTTCTTATTTTATGTTAATAAACTATATATTATTTTATAAAATAGTAAAAAATTTTACAAAATTCTCCTTGTTAACTTAATAAAGTGCAAAACACCGTCAATAAAAAACTGAAAGAAGTTTATTTAAGGATATTTTATTAGGTCAAACGATCCTGAACGTAAAAGAAAATTTTATTTCAACAGATTATTAAGAAGGAAAGATACGTTGTAGTTGATTTTATGAAAGAAAGCTATAAAATGTTATTGTCCAATCACATAAAGCTAAGTTCACTTTTATAGTTTCAATAGGAGAGTCATAGCTATAAAAATATCACGGATTTTTCTTTTTGTTTCTATTCGCATATTGTAACATGCTGTCTTACTTTTAAAGATGACATAAAATAAATAAAGGAAAAGAAAAAAAAATTACTTTTAATATCTTTTGTGATATTAAGTCTAACGTTGTAGTTCAGATTATATTACATTTTATGATAAAATCCATCGATTTTATTATTGTAAAGTTTTGAGTATTTCAAAATTTGAGGTGGTAAAAGGAAAAAAAAAATTACCGTTTATTTATTTGGAGGAAATCTTACGAGTAATAATGAACTTCGAAGACTTGAGGATTTTTATTGATTGTTGGTTGTTAATTAAGGATTGATCTCATCACTATTTTTTATAAATAAGCTTTATTAGTTAGTGTACACGCGCGTGCATGCATATGTATGTACCTGTTTGATGATTCATTTACTGTAGGTTCTAACATGTCATAACATAAGCAGTTACACAATCATAAAATTAACATACCTTTATTATTTAAACGTTCTCTGTGTATTCAAGTACTGTGGTTTCTTTCTGTTTTTTGATTAAAAGTTAATTAATCTACAGTTAACTAGAGCTGGTGAATAAACTAACTAACTAACCAGTAACTAGTGCTAGTAATTGTGCTAGTGAATAAAAATGACAAGTAAATGCGAATTGAGAATGTGCGGAGAATTAATATTCGAAGAACAACGACGTAGTTTTACTCTGCTGTTTAAAAAAATGTTACAAGCTATATTTTGACTACAATGTTTAGGATCAAAATAAAAAAAATAGGCGCCTTATATCTGCTGTTCGACCAGATAACGTATGACAGACTGCACTATAGGTAATATAATGTTTTGCCATACCGATGGGGCTGTATGATATCTTGTAAACTATCAGGCCATTTGTCGGACTATTATTTGTATTACAAGAATAAAAGGAATAAATAGTAAATCCAAATACATAGTGCAGTACCGGAATTTAGTCTGCTTTAATGCCAGTGAGTACTTATCAGGTACTTATCTTGGTGAGTAGTTATCAGTACCACTTTTTCTAATACATCTAAATTTATGATTGGAATATGATTTAGCCTCTGAAGTTTGACATGAGAAACTAGATGATCCTATTTTTGATGAAGAATCCTTTTTGTGATAATTATTCTGATAATTCAAGGTAAATTAAACGACTTTCTTCTGGATTATAGAAGAAACGAGTCTAAATTTTGGGATGTGGGCTTAAAGGCTGGAATATTCTCCATACTGACACTCAGGAAGAGTTTCAAGATTTACATTCTGAGGAAAATAGTTTAGTGTAATGTAACAATATTTGTGCTTTCAAAAGTACACTTTATCATGAACATACATAATTCTACAGATTAAAAATTTGAAAATTGTTCATTGATTCTTTGAAAACTGGTTTTTAAAAGCTGTCCTTTTGCAAAATGTCAATAAATTTTCTTTTGTGCCAATAAAGTATGCAATTAAAGAATGAAAGAAACTTATGACTGTATGTAAATCCTGTTAGAAAAATATCAGAAAAAAGTATAATTGCGGTACCAAAATTATTTTAATAATGGGTTTGTAGCTTGGCTACAGTAAATTATGTTGCTTTTTGAGCAAATGGTACAGCAGGGACAAGACAATCATTATATAGGAAAGAACAGCCAAAGCGTGAAGTACTACCCCTGACAGAAAAGTGTTCTACATGCCGCCCACTAGTTAACTCAAAAATGATTCTTCATACTCACCTCCGCAAAAAATTAAAGGTTTTTCAAAACCTTTGTTAAGGCAATTATTAAAAATGGTACCAATTAAATAAAAAAAAAAAAAAAATTCTTCATGTACGAGTAAGTCATCCTAAAATCAAGGAAGGATTTTTTTTTTTGGTTTCCAAATACGAACTTTCATTAGATATGAGACAATTTGAAGAAACATTAAGCAAAGTCAAATAAATTAGCATGGAGGTCATTTAAAAGTATTATGCAATTAGTTTTAGGAAATCATATATCCCTCAACTTCAGTGAAGTTGTGGGTGAGTTATTACAGTCACACAAAGATATGGGGTGCAATATGTCCTTAAAAATTCGTTTCTTGGATTTATACCTAGATTTCGTTAACGGACAATGTCAGCGAAGTCAGTGACAAGCAAGAGATCGCTTCCACCAGCAAATCTCATCATGGAAATGAGGTATCAATGACAGCGGAGAGCAAAAATGCTTACAGATTATTGTTGAACGCTAAAGAAGGATGTTCCACATGTCAAACACAAAAGAAAAAAAAAATTCCATATTTTAAGAAAATTGAATAGTGCCGTGGATGCATGTAAATTATTACATTTCATTCAAAATTTAGCTACGTATCATAAAAAAAAATATGGTTGATAGAGAAAATATAATTAAATATATGAATTCAGCATGAAATATTTTATTAGGATCACATATCTTATTTCTTGTTACAAAAAAGGATAATTTTGTTGCTCAATTTTATTAATAATGTATTTGGGTTTTATGAAAAATACTCTTTTATAAGAAAGATCGGTTTGTAAGAAACCCTAAAACCGAGAAATTAGTGTTAAGAAAAGTATAAAGAATTAAATGCAGAGAAACGACTTGGAGGCTAGTATCGAGTATGAAATAAGGCTCTCTAAATTGCAGGAATATATTATTTTATCCGTAAGTTTTTAAAAAGTATGTATTTTTAGAATGTCAGAATGACATCTGTTATTATTATATTTTATTAATCCACTACTTAAGTAATGTTGATTACAAAGAGATGAAAAATATTTTCAAAAGTTGTAAATTTGCAATGTAATTTTCCGTTTAAAAAATCTTACACCAGTTAATTATCAGAAGGTATTAAAAAATCACAAAGGAACTTCTAGGTAAAAAAAAGAATGTCGAAACCGGTTGTGAATAATGATTGAATGCGCGCTCGTGCACAAACACACACACAATAGTATACATTTATATATATGTAATTCACATAAATAAAAAACAAATACAGGTGGAATTGAGAACTTCTACTTTTTGAAACTCTGTTAGTAAATGTTTAAATATACGACCGAAACCTGCAAAATATAACATCACGTTTCCCGAAAACGGCAAAAGCGGGAAAATCTGAAAGCAGAATTCTGGCATTATCTCATAATTTTATATTTTCCAACTTCATATAATAATATATTGGAAAAAAGAGAAATAAATTATAGAAGTAAACTTACAAAGTTTTTTTTTTATAGATAATGAAACTGAATAACAATTAAAATTGTAATGAATAAATTATTAATTTTGTGAAATAAACTGGTTTTAAGTAAAAACTTCACGTTGAAAATTACACAACATATGCGTAAACTGCTCGTAGCTTAACTCAGTTATTATCTAAACTTGTCACGAAAGAGAAATGTGTTTATCAGCTTATTTTTTTATTGAAGTACTATTTCATAATATGTTTGATACGCTATTGAGACGAATTGATTTGTGACATTAAATAATTTAAATCTAAAAAAACAAAACAGGCAATCGTTTATACTTTTATTTTTTCCAACAAGAAAAGTAAAACTTATTTGATTATCCAGGTGCAGTAAGTAATTATGCTTGAAAAGAAGATTTATAAATGTTGTATTTTTTACATTATTTATCTGAAAGATATGATTAATATGCTGAAAGATATAATATAGTCAAAAAAAAATTATTTATTAGAAAAAATAATGAAAATATTAACAAATTAAGAAAAATGAATATGGCGTTTATTAAGTAAATAAATAAAGTAAAAAAGTAGTGGACGAAATTTAAAGTAAATTTTAAAATGAAATAAAATTTTGTTATATATTTATAAAAACAAAAGAAAAAAAGCCGTCAAAGAATTCATACTTTTACGCCTTTGCCGTTGATAAATTTTTATTTCAAATAAGACGTAGGGTTTTTAAATATTAATGGCATAAATTATGAAAATATTTAGAGTACAATTGAGAAAAATATGAAAATATCCAGTAAAAAAATTTGAATCGAATAGTAAAAATATCCTCTTGTTCGATAGGTACCTCATAACATTTTTATCAACTGCCATAACTTGAGAAGAATCAGAAATTTAAAAAAGATTTTTATCTAATATAATGTAGCGTTTGACCCTTTTCATTAAAAAGTACTCATATCGTCTTCATTAATAGTAGATGCAGTTAGATTTACAGTCTTGAAAATTACAGTTTACAAAATTGAGATTTTAGTTATCGATTCTATTCATGAGGGTATGCCACGTAGAAACGCTAAAGAACTCTACAGAGAGTGGCAGAGCAGGTAGGATGCCACCAACAAAGAACCCTGGACGAAGATGCTTATACCCAGGATCGGAGAATGGGCCAGGAGGGGATTTGGGGAGGTGGAATATTACCTGACCCAATTCCTCTCTGGACATGGAAATTATGCGTCACACCTACATAGATTTGGAAGAAGTGAGTCCCCGGAGTGTGATTACTGTAGTAAGGATGACACACCAGATCATACAATCTGCAAGTGTGCCCGGAGGGAGCACACCAGGCTGTACACGGAGGCGGATGTTTTCGGTTGTGGATCACCCCGAAAACATCATAGAATACATGCTCCGGGGGGCAGGAGACAATGAGGCGAGGTAAACAACTGGTCTCAAGGATCATGAAGACCAAGGAAAAAGAGGCCAGGCTTAGGGAGAAGAATAACCAACGACGGTAAAGGAGAACAAAATGGCCAGCCAGTCGACACGACAGGGAGCAACGGGGCGACCATAGAATTTTTTGATTGAGTACTACTGTGTATTGTTTCTCTTAGAATTATGTTTTTATTTAGATGTATGTTCCCATTGTCCTTAATATTTTATGATTTTCTATTTGATGTATTCTTGTAGTCTGTGTTGTGTAATTCTTGATGTAATCACTGCAGTAAGAACTCTTGCAAAAAATAGGAAGAGAAAAAGGATCTTGTCGGTGCTGACTGACGACCTTCGTCGTCTGACGATGAAATGTAGAATGTGACAGGAACGAAAAAAAAATTAACTAAAGCGCATATACGACGAAAAATTCATGGCGAAAGAAGTATAAAAATGATATAAAAGAATAAATCTTTTTTTTTCTTTAATGAATATTTTTAATTTACAACTTCACCCGTAAGTGGGCTAGGCGCTTGATACAAGGGTTCAAGGGTTACAGTAAATAAATTTTTAATTAATGAAATATTTGTATTATGCAAGAATAAGGGTCATCAGATTTCATCTCCTTTTTTTAAACTTTTTTTTTTTAATTTAAGTATATTTATTTATTAATAATTATTAACTTCTGATCGTAAAAAAAATTTTACGATAAATAATAATTCAAAAACAATGAAAAAATATCAGAGGTTATTAATGAAATAAAATTTTATGTGCTTTTCATTAAAAAAAAAAAAAAAAAAATGTGTATATGAAATCTAGCAGACGTAGAAAAAAGTCATATGATGTTCACATTAGATTTTTTATAATAGTTGTGTATAAATAAAGACATAATATCACATGTTGAATGATAAGTATCGATTAATGCTAACGATATGACGACTATCAATATATGTTTATATATTTTTAACAGGGTTTCGTTAATCAATTCATAACCTGTCAAATAAAACTTTCTTTTTTAATTAATGTATTCCATTATACTGCTGAATTCATTTTATTACGTGTTAGGTGTTATACGTGTCTGCACGACTTGCATGTTACGTTGAAGCTTTTTCTTCTTTCTTTTAACTATTTCTACTTTTTTGTAAATATGGATTGTAAAAAAACTTTAGACTAGGCCATAAATCAGATTTATTTTTTATTTTAACGTGACTTAAATTTCTTGTTACAACACAATACTAAAGATTTTTTCTTCTATGCAAAACTTTTTTAATACTTTTTTGAACACTCATCATCTTACCATAAACCAGACAGGTGTTAAAAGTAACAAGTAGATACAAATATTGTATTTAAAACTAATTTCATCAGTTTATTACCATAAGAAAACACAAGAGAGGTTGGTGGTAAGGGTATGCGTTTCCCGTAGTTACGGTAAACAATGAAGAAGATTGGGGTTGATCCGCACTAAGACGATCGTTAACCTTTTTACCGTAACACTGTAAAACAAACTGCGTAGTATTTTGTAAATATTTTATATATGTCATCAGATTTATACTATTAATAACAATTTTAATTCCTCTCGGAAGAAAATAATATAGAATTTCATGCGATTTTAAGCAAACATCGACCAAATTATCAAATGCATGGAAACTTCACATTTTATAAAATATAACTAAAATTTAAGAACTTTTTTAAAGAATTTCAAAATCTGAATAGATACATTATTACATAAGATAAGATTAAATGTTTAAATATTTAGTAATTTTTTATACTGTCAAGTATAAAACCTTTTATACTTGTAGCATAAAAGATAGTATATATCTTTTATTTTTTGTAGTATATAAGAAATGATTGTTAAATTAAAATCTACAATGAGTTCCCTACATAATTAAATTCAAATGTTTAAGGTATTAGCAATTAAGTTAAGTTTTTTCACATGTTCATATGTTTTTATGTGTATTTAAAGAGAAAAAAATTACATTGCACTAGAGGGGAAAAAGATAATTTTTCCACTACATCCTCAATAAGATTATTGAAATTTATTTTTTAAAGCCGGAGCCAATTTTTATATGAATCACGAACACACTAGAGAAAATGATCAAATTCTTTAAAATTTGTTCCGGACATAAAAAAATAATTTTCAAAGATTGTATAACGGCGTATTGAAAAAATTATTTTTATCGACTTCTCAAAGAAAATACTGTTACTGTTCTCCTAAACTACTTTATCAATTTCACAGAAATTTAGATATACTGTAGTAGTGTATCTAACATTGTGCAAGTGAAAATCTTATAAAGATTGGTAGAGTCATTTTTCAGTTACCTCAATTTAAGGCCGAAAAAAAATTAAAGATTATGTTAACTCTGTAATAGTGTATTTTTCATATGTGCGAATGCAGGGAATTTACGAGTGAACGAGTTGAAACGTGATGCTTGTGTAGGATCTACTGCGTAATCTAAGGTATGTAGTGTATTGCGCTAAATTGCGCAAGAATCTTTTCCTTTTCAGTGTAACTTTTTTATTTTGAAATCGACTGAAATTTTTTTTGAAAAATTTAAAAATAAATATTCTTTTTCCTTTTGGTTTTGTAAATTCATTGAAACGGAAATACGCCTATCTCCAGCCAATCAAACTGCCCCGGCGGTCTCTATCCACCCGGAGTTCTATTCAATACCCCCTCAGCCGATCTGTTTCGATAAGTCCAGACAGGTGCAGCATACAGCATTACATCAGGCTTACAAAATGAACTGCCTTTAAGAGAGATTGTTTTTAAAAAAAAGGAAAGAAACAGCAGCCTCTTTCAAAACATCTTAAAAATTCAAGAGAAAGAATTAATAAGATTGGAAATCAAGAGTCGTCTGATATCGTACATTAGCAGAGGCTGTCTAAGATATGAGAACACCTGAAGTGTAAGCTGTCAAAAGAAAAGCAGTTTGAAAGGGAACTTCGACATAACTTAATCCACAAGCCCCTTTTAAAAGAGATTCAAAAATAAAGATCACATTTTTTTTCAAGGATTCATAACCGTTACCTGCAATGAAACGTCTGAAGAACGTTCACACCGATTAATGGTTGTAAGGGAGAATGAATGAGAAAACTTGCAACGAAAAAGCCGATGAATGACAGACTTGTTTACAAAGAACACGTGCAGTAATGAGTAGGAGGCAAGGATTCATAAGGCAAGGATTCAATGGAAAACTATAAAAGGAATAAATTTATTCACAAACAAACCTTGAACAATACGTATAAAAACTTTGTATCATACGAATGATGCAATATTAAAAGTACTGATATGAAAGCTACAGTTCCTTCAGATCTGTCACATTTAGAAAGTATTTTAATACGTTTTCGATGTTAAGAAGTACATAGTTCCATCTCAGGCGTACTGATCTTTGAAGATGTCCGCACACGGAAGTGACACTGACATAAAATCAGTAAAAATTTGCCAGATTTGAACCTTTGCGGTAATTCACTTATCACATTTTTAATATTCAATGAACCTCTTCAAGTTTTTAATCAAGTGAAACTCTCCACTGTTAAAATTTATTATAGGAAATAAGTTTTAATAATAGAAAAATTCAAAACTTAGAATAAGAATTCTAAAATATAATAAGTTATATTATTTTAGAAATATAACTGATAGTTTATAGTACTGTTAATTTTTATACAGCGTTTAGTCAACGCCCATCTTTATATTTGACGTCATGCATTATCTGGTCTTGTTCTTGTTTATTTGTTATTAATGGTTATACTTATCTTTAAATTTTATTTATCTATTAATAGATAAATAAAATTAGATAATTATAATTAAAAAAAATAGATAAATAAGAACCTTAATTGAGAGGTTCTTAAAATGGACATCTGCTTGATTATAATCTGTTCATTTGTGATCGTTTTATTACTTTTTAATTAAAGATTTCTAGATTTTCAAAAATGTTAATTCTTCTTCCTTTATTACATTTGTGAATTAATTTCGTTGATTCTTCCATTTTAATTGAGATATGTCCTTCTCTTATTAAATGCGTTGTATAATTAAAATAATTTTTTTGATTTTGAATGATCTCATGTGTTCCTTAAATTTCAATTTTAATTTTCTTCCCATTGTCTAATGTATGTTGCATTGCATTTAATATTATTTTGTATTTACTAGAATACAATGTGACAAGAATTCAATTTATTGAAAGCAGCAAACAAATAAATAAAATTAAAAGTTAAGTATAACCATTAATAACAAATAAACAAGAACAAGACCAGACAACACCTGACGTCAAATATAGGAAGGGGAGTTGACTAAATGCTATATAAAGATAAACAGATATATAAAGAGTCAGCACAGTATATTTTGAAAATGGGGTAGTTCAGAAATGCGTCAACAACTTATAAAAGAATGAAGCTAAGAAAGGTGAGCAGTACTAAACATAAAACTATAGTGATCTTAGCAGTAAAAGTTAATAGTATTTATTATCTTAACAATTCGTAAGTGAATTTCGATCGATTTTATACCTAAACAAAGTAAAGCATAACAATAAGTTAATCTTCCACGATACACGTTTCAAGCGAAATCAACATTTTGAAAAAGACAAAAGAGGTTATAATAATGAGATTCTTTTAGGACAGCAGACACTTTCTATGTCAAGGGCGTCAGTTTTTACTCTATTAAATAAGTTTTTCCATGTAGCGATTTGTCTCCTTAATTATTTTGAATAATCTTCGTAATTTATCTGAAAATAATATTTATACTTATATTTGATCAAGTTATTTGATGAAACTTCAACTGAAATTGCTACTTCATTATAATAATAAAAATATATATATTTTATTATCATAAACAATATTTTTAATTATTGAATTATTATTATTATTATATACTCGTAAATATATACATCAGGAAAACATTTTTGAAAGTATGTATGGAGCGTAACTTTATATGGAAGTGAAACTTGGACGATCGGAGTTCCTGATATGAAAAGATTAGAAGCTTTTGAAATGTGATGCTATAAGATAATGTTAAAAATCAGATGAATAGAAACGTGTCAAATGAAAAGTCGTTGCGCCAAATCGATGAAAAGAGAAGCATTTGGAAAAATATAGTTAAAATAAGAGACAGATATTAAGGCATATTGGAATAGTCGCTTTGATATTGGAGGGACAGATAGATGGGAAAAATTGTGCAGGCTGGCAACGTTTGGAATATATAAAACAAATTGTTAGGGATGCAGGATGTAGAAGGTATACGGAAATGAAACAACTGGCACTAGATAGGGAATCTTGGAGAGCTCTAACAAACGAGTCAAATGATTGGAAAAAAAATTATATATATATATATATTAATTAATAAAATATATGTGTTATAACAATAAAGAAATTAAGTATCAATCAAAAAAGAATCTGCAATAAAATATTTGACAGTAATTGCAATATATATATATGTATCTTCCCTGAATGTTTTATACAGTTCCTTTAGTTTGCTTCAAACTGTCAAGCCAGAGTTGCAGGTCAACTTTCACCCTTTTACATTATTTCTGTTTCTTTTATTCACTGACTTTTTATTTTAGAAAAATATACGGTAACTTTATAAAATTCTTGCTGAAATAAGATTGGCGTGAATTTAATATTAATTCTAATACTTCATTTTTATATATGAGTAGTAGTATTTTTAAAATAATATAATATATAATAGTTTAAAATATAACTTTAAATAATGAAGTTTAAATAAATAACAGATCAGCTTTATTACAATTGATGTACTGCTTCTTCAACAGCTCAATTATTATGGATTTTAGCTCGATTGCATCTATTATAAACAAGTTTTCCCATAATCTTACTCTTTCATTTTGCTTCAAAAGAATAAAAAAAATAATAAGAATTAGAATAAATAACAGAGAATATAATAACAGAATATAAAAATAGAAATATAAAAACAGAGTGTGGACTTTTCTATTCCTTCGATAATTTAAATCATGCAGGTGTATGAAATTATACATACATTTAAATACTAAAATTCGTTTTAAAAATGTAAAACTTTTCAACAATATCGGTTATTTTTGAAAATAAAAAAGAATGAGTATTTCCATTTTTATAACCGTAAGAATTCAACATTATAACAGAAAATAGGCAGAAAGCCGCGTTAACACTATTACAAAGATGTACTTTGACTTCGAATGAAAAATTGTAAAAAAGAAAATTCGAAAATTGGTTTAGCCGTTTAGCTTTTTTTAGAGGAAATAAATGATTTATACTTTACATTACAAAAAGAGACGGTGCTTTTACAAACGAGATGGCTTTGAAAAGGCAGCGAAAACATATTGCAGTAAGACGAGATGGACTTGACATGAGAAAGCACGAGTGAGAGGGAATAAGTGACGAACCTTCGGGCATTATCTTTCTTATACTACTTTAAATATAGATGTTAGACGCTTTCCAGACAGTGAACAAATGCTTACTCTCGCGGATTTAAAAAAGTTTTTTTTTCTTTAACAGTGGCAAGTCGGAATTACCATAATATTAATGTGATATCAGATATACAACATGATATCAGATAATACTTGTACCACATAATTATCACCTTGACGCTACCTACAGTGGCTGGCGTCATTCCATTTTCACTACGTTCAGTTACAAACGTTAATCTCTTAATAATAATTAATAATTTATATATATGTTACGTATAAGTATACTTTTTATACTTAAGTATAGTAATAAATATGTATAAATAAATATAAACATGTACTTATTCATACGAATAGACTTATATATAAAAATAAATAAACCCACAGACGATATTATATATTACAAAAAGGATATGATAGAGTTTGAACATGCCAGAAAAGTTGATGATACAAATTATGAAACATGAGTGATATTTTAATAGGTTGGTGGAAATGAAAGCATCCTTAAAAAAATGAATGAATAATGTATATTTTTATATGGGTATGTTAGAGTTGCGAATAGATGTGGAAAATGGATAATGTTCAAATTATACAGCCAACTTATCATAAATTTAACCTCCTATTAGTTCTTTTTTAAAACATATATTAATATATTTATTATGAGCTATTAATTGTTTTGTTTATGGAAACTAGTCTCTCAATTTAAAAAAAAAGGGCGTCAATGAGCTGAAGATACATTTAAATCCAATTTGATTCTATTTTTAAAACTTTTAATTTTTTAATTCTTTGAAGACAAGATAAAGCAAGATTAGTATACTTTTTACCTTAAGGTAAGTATATAAAGAAATATATACATGTACTTGTTCACACGAATAGACATATATAAAAAAAAAAATAAACCCACAGACTATATTATATATTGCAGGAAGGATATGGAAGAATAAGGATATTAATAAATTAATAATACATGTAAGAATACATGTAAGAATAATAATAAGATATAAGAATAAGGATATTTAAGAAGACAAGATAATAAAGCAATAAAACAATTCTTAATATTAGTACAAGCATCACAATTTCGAAAAATAGGTTTTCAACTTATTTAAAATTTTGGGACTCATGAATCATGGGTTTTTTTAATGATAGCGTTCATTTAATGATCATTTTTTTAATGATCTTTATAATAATTATCAGTTTTAGTTTTCACTAAAACTGATTTTAAAGTAAAATCGAAATTTTTTTAAAGAAAATTTCGATTTATTTTAGTAAATTTGGGAGCTTCCCCATTAGGGGAGGGATAATAAGCTATCTTAGTGTGTTTTTTTTTTAAACACGTTTTAAGCATTAAAAATAGTTTTTTTTTTCATCTTGGGGGCTCCAATAGTCAAGGATATGCATTTCCTAAGTGATGATAAATTTAAAAAAATAACTTTTTAAAACTGCTAAAAAGAAGTTATAATTCTATACAAAGTTATAATTTTCTAGGTAGGAATGGAAATCTTGTGCTAATATTTATTTTTCAAGAAACAATAAAGATAACAAAAAGTAATATTAAAAATAAAGAGGGGTTGAAAAATTACGATTTTTAAAATTTTAAATGCAATGGGTAATTTGCGGGATAGATTTCGATTTAACTTTTTTTTTTATTTATTTATTTCTTTTTTGTCCGGAGATGAAGAAATGCCATTTATGCACGCCACTACGGGTGTGTCGAACTCGGACCCAGGCCGCTATCCGTCCTGGGCTAGCTAACAGGCTCTACCAAGGTGTTGTTAGGCATAATATAACCTGCCCCATACTTAAAACTAAAACTCCCTCTCCGAAGAACTAATCCGTCCCGAGACCGGACCCGCAGTTAAGCATAACTCAGACCTCAGACTCGGGGGGAATGTTCCGATAACACTCGGAGTCTTTTTTCACGATCCCTCTCCAACCGGACATGCAACAAACACATCAAAAACAACACAAAATAAATAGTCACGCGCATCTGTCCTCTCTCACTCACACACCCACACCTGATTATTATTTTATTTTTTTATTTATTTATTTTTTGTTTGATTGTAGAGTCTGTGTCTGTTCGTGTGTGAATGTATACTTGTAAGTGTTGTATTTTTTTTTGTTTAATTGTTTTTGTG
>JAAAKQ030491054.1:0-21386 GCA_010016005.3 Zanna intricata
TTTTCACACACGCTACAATTCATTCATCTCATCCCTCTGAAGATATACTTAATTGTGGTTCCGGAGGTTAAACAAAATAAAAAAAAAAAAAAAAAAAAAAAAGGTCAGATGGTATAAGAAAACGGTCGTTAAAAGCATAGTCTTCTCCCTGGTGTGAGGAGTTTACGGGTCGCCTCTGGGTATCTCCTAATAAATATGCCACAGAGTTTCGGGTCGTAGTGCTTTTAGGAATAAATTGGCTTACTTCGGCTTGGCCGATTCCGGTCTGTATCCGATTTGGAGTATAATGGATGATGCTTTTCACGTTTTGTTGTACGTCTGTCTTCGTCATGAAGACAGACGTACAAAACGTTTTATTTGCCATGATATGGGTTTTTGAAGTTTTGTTTGATTTCAATTGTTTTTGTTTAGTTATTTTGCGGTGCTGTTCGTTTAATTTTCTTTTACAGTAGGGCAGTTAGTTAAAAACTGATAACGACCGGAATCGTTATGGTAGGATCTTCCCTTTCGGTGTCAGGCTATACTCATATTTCAGAGACAAGGATTCTAAGGTTCAAGTCCTAGTAAAGGTAGTTACTTTTATACGGATTTGAATACTAGATCGTGAATACCGGTGTCCTTTGACGGTCGGGTTTCAATTAACCTTACATCTAAGGAAGGGTCGACCTGAGATTGTACAAGACTACATTTCATTTACATTCATACACATCATCCTCATTTATCCTCTGAAGTAATACTTTACTATCAATCCGGAGGCTAAACAGAAAAGAAAAGGATATTCATAATTACTTTCTTTTAAAGTAATAATTTTTATTACACAAGTTTTAGAATTGATCAGAATGAAGTTGTTACTTGTAGGATATGCTAAAATCAGCTGAATTTTGGTGGTTTTAGCATGCTGATATATAAACATTTCACTTACCGCTTTCTCTAAAAAGCATGACAAATGGCCTAGCTGTTAAACAGTCAGTTGTTGCCATTTTCATAACCGATTAAATTTTTTAAAGACTTATGACTGTTAATATACTAAAATAATATTTTGTATTAGGTCTTTAATAATGTATTTTTTTTAAATATTTTTTATTCGACTAATAATGTATTTTTTTTAAATATTTTTTTTCGACAGTTATATTTATAGTTAAAATGATTATTTTATAGGCTTACATCATTTTTGCTACCGATTACGAATGCGTACGGAGACAACTTCTTAGTGCTGTTATAACCCGGTAAATATAGCCCCAGCGTTTCTTATCGTTCTAATAAAACATTTATCAGGATTACATTTTATTTTCTGTAATACTCAGACCTTTTTACTTTCCCGGCGAATATAACTGTAAAATAGCTACATTAAAGGTGAAAATAAGGTGATTTCCCTAAATCCAGTATCGGGATTTTTAAACGTTTAGGTTTTAAAATCCGACTAGTCGATCCAGATCAAAAAAACATGTTAGTATGTATGTATGTGCGTGTGTGTGTATCGCACTGTTTTAGGTCTTATTTATCGTGATCGACCGAACTGATCTTATTCAAATTTGCCTCAACTATTTCTATATATGGGTGCATCTATCGTATTTATCTTTTTCGTAATTCATCACTATTAAGGAGGTGGGGGAATATCGTGAAAAAGCAATTTCGATTTTCTTTCGAGACATTAGAGAAAGCTATAAAAGTAAATTTGTTACCTACAATACACGTAGAATTAATCAAAAAAAAACTTTAAAAAAAATCAACCCTCACTTCTTAAATTGATACACCTTTCTTTTTGTTCGTTTGCTCTCTCTCCTTTCGGTTTAAATATTTTTCAAAAGATTTCTGAAAGTTTTATTTCATATATAGAGCTATGAAGAAACGTCAACGGTTTATAAAATTATAGACCCCGGGCCTAAAATGCAGAAAATGTATTTGAAAATTTCCTTTTTCTTATTTTAATCTATCAATAGGGTTATTTTATTAGGAGAAAACGTTACCTTACGTAAGCGTAAGATAACCTGCATATCAATATTCTTAGAAAAATACGACTTAAAATTTATTCCACGTCTCAAAAAAATAAAACTCTGCTTTTTGTTTCTTGCTTCTTTTAGTTTTTATTACAATTTTTTTATGTCTTTAATGGCAATTAAAATTAAAATAGCTTTGGCATCTAAATTTCTCTCGTATCTGTATTTGCCTAACTTAAGGTATAAGAAATTGTTACGGTACGAATTTGTCGAGTTATTCATACTTTAATGTTAAACATTTATTTAGTTATTAGTTTAAATTGTAAAATTAGTTTAAAATTTAATATATACAATTTTATTTTCCGATAAAAGCGAATAACTCATCGAATTTTTTATGAGAATTCGTAGAATTTCTGATAAACATTAAGTGTAATATCGTTGATTTTCACAATTTTTATTTTGTTTTGTATAAATCTGTGTAGATTGACATTAGAATCTATTTAAGAGGTATAAATAGCTGAATACTAAAACTACTTACCTTTAAATAACTGAAACGTCCATTACAAAATTAATTTATCGAAAATGATTAGTCTAATTTTGACAATCAGGCGATTGTTAACCTAATTTTAATAATTAATTGCTTAATTTTCTGTCAAAATTCAATTTATTATTAAATACAAAACTTATTTTTTTAATAAGAATTTTTTCAAACCGTACCTAATTTGGGGTTTTTAATACTAATAATTTAACTTATATCTATTACATAGTTTGGTGTTATTGTATTACGGGCGTATATATATGTATATATATATATATATATTGGGAGTCTATTTCCGAATATTCTGTTAAGAAAAATAATTACTTATGCTAATTATAATTTTATCAGTTGTTTTGCCTAATATTAGTATAGCTATCTACCTAATAACAACCTTTTTAGTGTGAAATGCTAATTATTTCAATTAATTTTAATAAGATTAGGTTCTAAAAAAAACTAACAGTAAATTCTCATACGCTTCCGTCAGTAAAGTAAATATTTTATTTTCATAATATTTTATTAAAAAGGTTTGTTAGAGTATTTTATATATACAATTAGAGTATTATATATATATATATATATATATATATATATATATTTACTATTATAAAGAATGATAAAACGTTACAAATAAATTTTATAAACTAATGTAACTGTACGTAGATTTAAGAGTATATATTAATTTTTTTTTCATATATTTCAAATCTTTTCCAATTTTTGAAAATTATTTTTTAATTTCAATTATTTTAAAGAAATAACCTTTTAATCATCACATAATTTATAAGGCGCGGTCTTCTTACCGTTAAAATATTTTTCTTTTAAAAAAACTATTTTTTCAAACTATTTAAGATTTCATAAATTTGTTTAATTTTCGATTTGAATCTCCCAGAAACGTGCTGAACCATTACGTAAATCGATTTTACCGGCTGTGATTATACTTTGCGTAGATTATCCTATAAATTATAAATTTTTATTAAATAACAACTATTCTCATAAAAAAAAAGTTAATTCTCTTAACCTGATGGTGTTAGTCGATAGACACCGGCTAGTCTTGTAAACGATACAGCCATACGCAGGAATAAAAAATCATCGTACGAAAGATTTATTGGAAAAATTTAAGTAAAAGGTTTCTTATCGCCTTTTGTACAAATTAATACTGAAATTTAGATTATATTTGACTGTTAAAGAAGTATATTTACTAACACTTAGAGAAAGATGATTACATTAATCGTTGATATTCAAGGGATATTTTTCCCTTGTATTTCAGATAATTTGTGCGAGTTTCATTCATAAAAAAAAAATCGGTCGGATAATTCAAAACAACAATTTAATGTTCTATTGGTTTGAAGTAATAATGAATTTTAATTGTTACACAGTATACAATAGAGAATTTATGTTAGATAAAAATTCTAACCTTTTGTATTAAAACGATTTTATAAAATTTTAATTACTCGGTATCGTGTGAAATATTAGTTTTTAATGTATATTTTAAGTACGTGTAGATAATTTTCACAAACGTTTCGGTAAAGAAATATAAAATCGTTCAAAAACCAGTTCGTTATCGATTTTACATATTTCTTTACTTAAAATTTTGCTTCTAAATACGCGTACTTGTGTAATCAGTACATACGATTTTCCAAAAATAATTGGAATTATAAAATTCATTAAGTAAATTTCATTTCATATGTTGTACACGCGCGCGTGTATGTATTGGAATGAATTATGAATAGTGGGGGAAAGAGATTTACGGTTATTGTGAAGTTTGTTTGCGAATGTGTAACGTGTAACCGGTTATCGGAATGTACCAGTCGTTATCGGACGGTCGTATGGGTGCGGGTAAAGAGCGGATCGATGTATATACCCGTACATTGTAGATGTAGTTACGTACTACGTACATAGTAGCAAAGTGTGAGGGATGTCGGCTACAGATTGGATCCCACCATTAATCCATCGGTACGAGTGTGTGTGCCTGCCTATATATATATATCGGCCGATGCGTTCGCTTTAATTAAACATCATCGCTTCTGTCCGACTCTAATTAGGCAGCTATCCCTCATTGCTTCCCTCCCCGCTCTGGTATACATTCTTGGCTCTCTTTTACAAACACACGTAGCCCCTTGGTCGTCGCATTACAGCAAACGTATAGAGCCGAGGCGATAAACTCTAGCAGTCGGTTATTCCTCATTAACTGAATCGCCACTTTAACATTAATTAGACTTTTAAAATACCTAAATTTTGGTTTCATTTAAATATCGGTTTTTTTACTTTCGTTAGAAATCTTTTATATCCTACGTCAAACATTATTTTTCATAATGTGTAGAGTAATTAAAAAAATGAAAAATTTGTGACAATATATTATGAAATTAGATAATTTATTAAAAGAGAACGTTTACAAACCTTTTAAATTACGAAAAACGTACATTAATATGCGTGTTTAAATCGTTCGATCATCTGATACTTATAAAAGAAATAATTAAAGAAAAATGAAATTCTGGCTGTTATTTTCGATTTCTTTATTACTCTTTTTATTAACTAAAAGTTGTATAAAATATTATTGAATAATTTTTTCCTACACTACTTCGATGCAGCACAGAAAATTAATAAAACATAAATGACAAAAAACTCCTTTTAATTAATTTTTACAAAAGTAGATTTAAAAAAAAATTATAATCCGATGTATCAAAAAGTACAATATTTACTTCGCGAATCATTTTCAATATCTCTCGATACATCATCTATAATTATTTTCCTACTTGAGTTACGAGTAAAATTACTTTTTTCATAGAGAATTACTTTAACGTAATCGAGTATATGTCCGAGGAATAAATCTTTTGATTTTCAAATAATAAAATTATGATTACTCATAATAAATAACAGTCGTGAATTTATATAAAGTTAAGAACCTAAATAATATTTAGTATATTTTACAGCCACTTTCAGTATTATCGCCTACGAGGCAATGCAAATTGTTTTCACATCCGTTGTTTTTTTTTTCACATTAAAACCTACAAGGATGAATTGAAAGTAGTAGTTCTTTTGGCCCCAAAATCCCCCTCACAATATTTCTATCAAATTGCAACTCTAGTTTGCCTTAAGTTAATTTTACCCCGGACGAGTATAATTGAATTAAAATGGATAAACCCTTTCGAAACAGAATTGATTATATTATTATTATTATTCCTGACTGGGTAAATTCATGGTCAATTGTCAATAGAGTGCCGTTGAACCTCGATTAAACAGTCGTAGTAAAATTTTCAAGAAAGACAACGACTGTACATTATGGCTATAATATAACTGGTGATAACATCAGGAGAGAGACTAGCATACGTGACCTAGGAGTGCTTTTTGATTCAAAACTGTTGTTTAGCGGTCACGTCGATTGTATTGTTTCAAAGGCCATATTCTACGGGTCGGAAGATTTCATACAGCAGATACAATACTAAAGCTGTATAAAAATGTTTTAGGCCTATACCCGAGTATTGTTCCACGATATGGAATTACAATCGGGACTATACTAGCGATAAGGTAGAAACAGTCCAGAAAAGACTGTTATCTGCCTTGTGCTATCCAGGTTTATACAACGGATGTCTGTCATACAAGGATGATTGTCGGGATTTAACATCTTAATCCTGAAGAAGAGAAGAGCAATGTATGATGTGATCTTCGTATATCAGGCTCCTAATGAAAAAATTGATATTGACATATGGAAAATAGGAATTTGAGTTTCAAATTTGAATGTATGGAGAAGATAGATTTGTTCACGAAGATACCGGTCTATTGAGTCCATTAGATAGATGCGTTTGAGTTTTGAACGACTTATGCAGAGGAAATGACGTCGATCTATTTGGTTCAACATCTAATTAGTTTAGGAAGATAATACTTGAAAAAATGCATCGAAATTGAAGAATGGAGTCGCATGAATAACTGGATAAGCAGCAAAATAGTGTAGCGAGTTAAATTTTAGATAGATCGGTTTTATCGTAAATTTTCTTCTGAGAAGTTCTAATTGTTTTTTATAGATTATAGTTTTCCTTTTTCCCGAACGGTCAAATATAGTACATTAAGGTTTTTATAATTATCCTACTGCACTTGCTTCTACACTAGAGTAGGGCATTCTCGCTTCCCTGTTTAGAGTACAGCTCTTTTCATGGTTGGGATGGCTATAAGGGATGTGAGGTCATAAAAAAAAAATTAAGCATCGTTTTATCGATTTGTTCCTGGAAAAATATAAATTTATTACTAACAGGTCAGATAATAGAAAACATGTTTTTAGAACTTTTAATTTTGATTCTAAATAACAAAATTAAGTCAAAGAAAAGTAAAATAAAAAAAATTCGGGTATTTTTTTACAGATCTAGAAATTGAAGCCTTTAATGTTAAATATTCAACGGCATATCGGTTTTGTCTAATCTAAAATTGATTTTTTTAAGATAATTAAAAATTATGAAAACGGTAACCGTTATATTTTTTTAAATCAATAGAAATTTCACTCGATAAAATGTTAGCTATGAATGTTAAGAAATTCAATTTTTTTTTTTTACGCGTCAGTTACATGTATTTTGAATTAAAGTAATATGAAATGTTTCATTTATTTTACCTAAAAAAAGAAACGATAAAGAAATATACTAGAATAAAAATTGATAAACTTAAATTAATTTATTTAATTAAGGAAGAAATTTAGGTAAGACGCACGTAGCCAAAGTAAGCTTTATTTGTTCTAGAGAAATGTAGACGGAAAGATAATCGTACGATAATGATTATAAGAAAGGAATTATTTGTTAAATCTGTTTATTTGTAAATAGAAAAATTAAGAGAGAGTTAGAAACAATAAGTATATAGTAACGTACTTTCTACAGAAGCGATGTTTTATCAGCTTAATATATAAAATGGAAGTTAGAGTGGAGGAAGACCGCAAAACTGCTAATGATATTTTTTGAAGTAGGAGAAGATGAATGGCCTAATCGTTAAAGAAAAAAACTGTATGTGTCGTCGTGAAGAAATCCCGAGTAACAGTATGGGTTTCAAAAAATTTAGATTTGAAAAACCTGTTCTGTAGTTTATTTTAGAAAATTTGAAAGAATTTGCTATACAAATGGAATATTATTACCGAATGTAAAAAAATAACCGCGGCACCATTTTTAAAAAATCTTTTACAAATGTAATCTTGTAAGTTTTCCTTTATAATTTTTTTTTTTTTTTTTAACATAAGTACGGCGTATTTTTACCTGGAAAGACATATTCATTATTTATAATAAATAATTTTTAAGCTAGAATTTGAAGCTTCTGAGATGGCTTGGAAATAAAAATTTAATAAGTTATTTCGATTATTAAAAATAAATTAAAAATTATAAAACGACTTACTGATTCAGCAGGAATCGATCGTTTCGTGGAAATTTGAGATGCGTCATACTTTTTATCAAAAAAATTAAGTTGAAGAATGTGTTAAAATTAAATTTATAAATTAAAGGGAAATTTATATTTATAAACAAGAAAAAAGTAAATAATTTTTAATTATACTGCGAAATTTGTATTTATAAACAAGAAAAAAAGTAAATAATTTTTAATTATACTGCAGTAAAAAAAGTTCTGAAATTTTTTATTTTAATATTTAAATATAAAATCAATATAAGATGAATTTCAATTGGAATAGATTAACCTATCATTCTAGATATCTAGCGCAATAAAATCGCTTTAATAAAACGTAAAACCTAGATAAGGAATATAATTTGTCTAAAACAAGGTTCTTCAATAATTAAAAAATCGGCAATTATATAATATATTAAATAATACGATATGTCATGATATTCTCAAACGTAGAACTTAAAGCAGTTCCTAATGCTAATGCAGCGTTGATAAATCCGACGTAAAATGTGAATGTACTTAAGGGGATGCAGAAAACAGTTTAAGTCTTTTTGAAATTAGGCCTAAAACAACTTGGTACTTGAAAAAAAAAAATTTTAACATACGATGCGCTTAGGATAACGACAAGCTATTCGATATTAATACATATTCATGTATGTAAATATTCATATTATACGGTAAATTATAGACGTTAAAATTCTGCAATGCGCATAATTTGCTATAGTTCTCGGCTATTTTTTTTGTTTTAAAAATTTATTTACAACGAGAGGTTGTAAATAATGAATCGTTATATATTTGGATTTACGTTGTAACAAGAATCTTGTTTCTTGATCCCTCAAGGCTGATTCGGTATAAAATATCAGAACGGTACGAAACATTTTTTTTAGAGTATTATTTATTGTGAAGATAAATTGAAAAAAAAAAAATTCGAATACGACCGGCATATAATTTTCTTTTTATAATAATCGAATCGGAATGATAATATTACGACTTGACGTGTTGAAAAATCAATAGGTAAACACACACTCCCCACCTAAGTTTCCCCTTCGCCATTTCCTATTGCTGTATCTTATTACAGACTAATAACTGAATTAAATAAACAGGCCAAATATTTTACGAAATAATAATAAATAAAATTACATAACCTTCATTTCAAAAAAATTTATTACGTTACCGATTTCCACGATAATATAATATTTTTGAGATATATTTCTTTAACGGGCTATAAAGGTAGAGGTTTATTTGATATAATCTTTAGCTTAAACCTTTTTTATGTCGCACTAGGTATAAATTTTCTTTTAAAGAATTTCATGTAAACTTGTATATTTTTTTTTGCATTTCAAGTGTATTTAATTCCTTTTGATAGGATGTAGGCTTCTTCTCGATGTACATATATATTATACATATATCCTAGTAAAAGGAAATTTATTCTACTTAGTAAGGTATTAAAAAAAAAAATTATTTCAATTATTTGGTATCAGTCCTATAGTAAATAAATGGATTATTTGCTTTATTAATACAATTAGCCTATCATGTTGAAACTTTTTGAAGTTTCACCTAAAAACACTAAGTGAAAAAATACTAATCGGTAACTTGTGATTACGAAAAAAAAATAATGCTGAATTGCTGAAAAGCAACTTGCATATTGCAAATTGCTTTTTTTGTGATAATTATTAAGAATTTAGTTCCTGATATTATTTTTTGTTCCTTGTGAATGTTTTTTTTTCTCGTACGAACAGATTTTTTATATATTCACTCGTATTAAAAGAATATAAAATTTTTAATAAATTATATTTTTAAAGGTATTTCGTCTTACTACTTAGCCTATTAAGAATATTACTTTACATCGAGTAATATTTTCCCTGATGTAAAATCAAGTAAACAATTAAACATTTATTTTAAATCTAACCGTTTCAAAAATTAGCGCTGTTACTTTACGTTACGCTGTTAGATTACGTTTTAGTTGATTACAAAAACATCGCGCGTTTATTCTAATAGGATGCATGTCCAACAAAGATAGTGTAATTTTATTCTATTTGCGATTATTTTTTGGATGGGATAATCGAAGGAAACTATGCAACTACGCGATCAAAATACGGATGATATATAAATCGGTTATCATCGCTAGTTTTTATCTTAAAATTACGAGAAAGTTAATAACCGTTAAAAACTTAATAGGAATTTCAGCCTAACTGTAGTTGCTTCACGGTAAGTTAATAAAAATTGGATCTTTATTTTCAAAAGGTTATCGTTATTTTTGAAGGCTAAAATTTTGATTATTTTCATATAAATTTCATGCCATTAAGGCTATAAACCTCTTCACATAAACGCTTTATATATATATGTATATATATATATAAATATAAAGCATATATATATTGGACATTTTAAAGCATTTATAGATGCTAAAAACGTATAATAATTTAAAAGTGAATATTTATTATTACAATGAAAATATACAATTTTTTCATTCCTTTTAAGAATAAAGATAAGTTGTTAGTTAAGTAGGATAATCCTTTTGAAACTGGAATTTCTATGCTTTTATTTTATTAGGTTAATAATTATAAGGTTTATTAGATGTAACTTAATCTGAATTTTGTTATAAAAATCTAGTCTATATTATGAAATTAATACTTATTAGAAAAACATATTTTAGCTTGTGATAAATACAATTGAAATGTTTGTTGCGACTACAAATTATGTAACGATTGATGACGGGCCTAGCGGCTGTGATTGAGGAAATCATCTTCCTGCAGTTTGAAATATAGTAAATTACATTTGTAGGTTACAGCATATAGGCTTATTATTATTAAATTTGTTTGTTGAAACGAATTTCCATTAATTTTATCGTAACAATAATCGCATTATCTTGAAAAATTTTTTTTTTTTAACTTTTTTTTATTTTAAATATCAAATTTTTTTTTTAATGAGAAAGCTTGCTAAAAATTATTCTGTATCATTTCTTTTTATTATTATTATTATTTTTTAAATATAAAATTATTTCCTACATCCCATATATATCTACTCGTAAAATTTTCCAATAAATTCCACTTACAATATACGATGTAATAATAAAATAAATTTTTAAAAAAATACACAATTTAAAATAAAAATTTCCTGTAGATCTTTGCATTAAAAAGGAAATTAATACAAGAAAGTAAAGTTAATAATAATAATAATAATAATCTAAACTCCCTTTTTATACGCTATTTAAGTATAAAAAACATACGATTATAAAAAATAAATTTATAAATTATTCAGACAATTACGTAGATTGTCTGGATTGTTACATTTTAACAAAAAAAATAAATAAATAAAAAATAAAAAAAATATATATATATATATATTAAAAAATGCTTGCTAACATCTTCAAATTATTAAAACGGTTAAATAAATAAGATAAAAGGTAATCGCATTCTTACTTAGCGTTTATTACGTAGTAAATTTTATCTTGTATTCATAAGCGTCGGGATATGTACGCAGTATACTTGATCTGCGGGATGCGTGATCCCTATGCGTATACCGCAGGGATTTGCATTATTATAAGAGAGAGAGATGAGTAAGCGAGGGGGTAAGAGAAGGGTCATGTGCGGTGTAACGGTGGGAATAAATTGCATATTAATAGAGGATACCGGAGCGTAAGGGGTGAACAGTATCGCCATGTTAGCCTGTACACCGATGACCGTGATTTATGTGGCGCTCGATAGATAAAGAGAATTAAACAGAAAGGGAGCGACAGATTTGGAGGAGGGGGAAAACGAAAAGGACGGAAAGCGAGTGAGAGATTCAATAAGGGAGGGAGAAAGATAGAGAAATCGAGAGAGCAAAATGGCGTATTAAAACCACCTGGTCTGGCTAGGGCTCTTCGACAACAGATCTTTCACCCTGAGAGAGATCTCATCGCCCTACAAGTACTGTTATTCAGATCCCTTGATCGCCAAAAAAAAATCTTTTTTTCAATATATATCTAAAAAACAGATAGAAACCATTTATAGGCTAACACCATTTAAGAATTTTTAACCTTTACGAAAAGAGTAGGCTAATGTAAATAAATGTTGTATAATATAATTTCTTTAAAATCTTTGCTTATTCTGAAATCATCTCATAATAAAACAAAATATTTTTTTCACAAAATTCGATTAAAAAAATAAAAATTAAACATCTTTAAGGATTACGTGACGATATAAATAAATTTGATATTTCAAATATACCTACTTCAATAATGTATTAAACGTAATTTTTTTGTTTTATTATTTTATTATATTTTATTATATTTTTATCCAGAATTATAAATCGGATTTTATAAATCTTTAAAAAAAATGTCTTGCTCTAAATCAAATTATATTACTGTTATTTCCCCATAATATTTTTAAGAATTATCAAAGAAAAAAATCCTAAATATAATTTTTTAAATTACTGTTTATCACTCAAAATATTATATAGTCTTATTTCAAAAAAAAATTTTTTTTTTTTAATAGAGAAAAGTTCAGTTTTAATTTTTGTTCTTTAATTTACAAAACAGATTTATTATTCCCAAAAAAAATTTGATAAGGCAGTTTTCTAACCTTTTTTTAAAATGATATAGAATGAAACGTGAAAACGTGTAAAACAGTTCATACCTATTATTAGATACACCTATTGTTACTTATGTTATTGAAGTGACCGACTCATTTTATTATTTTTTTTATGTGAATTAAAAGTGTATGTCTGAGTATATATATATGTACTTGTAAAAAAAAATTTGTTATATATGCTTAATAAAATGAAAACTGGTAATTTGTATGATTATTTTGAATTTGAATAAACTCCAGGCAAATAATAAAAGATAATAAGGGAAAATATATTTTATTACATTTTAAGGGTTGCACCTTTTTCTTTTTTTTTTGTAATATCTCAATAATGATTTAATATTTTCGATGGATTAAAATATTTATAAATAACATAAAATATAATTTACTGAAAATTGCTTTTTTTTGTTAGAGGAGTTCCAAGTATACAGATCGAATATTAAATATTTAGTTAAGGTATTAATTATAGTAAACGGCAGTTAGACGTTAAATACCCTGTTCGATTAACTACCAAAAAGTTAAATACCGGTTACTCTATTATTAATTTTTTAATAAATAAAAAAAAATGTATTAAGTAAATAAACAATCGGATTGTACAACAAATAAAGTTAAAAAAAAACTGCGGAAAGCTTAACGATTAAATAATTTTCCCGTTTTATTTTAACCCTTGTATTATTGAAATGAGAATATTACTGGCTATTTCTTTCTGACTGAATATTCATTTTAATAGTTTTTTTTTCTAAATAGTAACCGAAATATAGTTTTTAATTTTTATTTAACCTTCTATTTGTATTAAATTAAAACAGCACAGGAAAATCTTTAACGATTGAAATAACCATATATTTTTAAATCGCTTCTAAAAATGAAATTACCAAATGCGATTCGAATAAGACGAAAACCGTTGAAAAATAGTTGTTTAAGATAATATTGAAGTTTTTTTTTTCTCGTAAAGAAAAAAAACTTACATTTCCCAATAAAAGCATTTTGCGTAATTTTTAATACAAAGAATATTATTAAATTTTCACTTAAACATCTATTAAAATTTACTTTTAATTTGATATTACTTTTATTTGAAAAAAAATTGTTTAAAAAATGTAATAAGAAGACGTTACCTTTCATAAATTCTGTTCTTAAAAATGAGCCAATGGAAGGGCATAACAAATATTCGGTCTAAACATTTTATAAACTTCCTGTTTTTTTATTATTATTTATGCTGATAAACATTTTTAGAATTTGATGAGAATTTTTTTTTCGGTAGTTTAAAAGCAATCTAAATGTACTGGTAAAAATTCCAAACTATACAAAACATATTTTTCATATTTACTAAAAATTAACCGATTAATATCTTTCAAATAAAACTCGAGGTACATTTAAATACGTGTATATAATTTAATTTTAAAACCCCGCGTATGAATTTAAAAATAATATTTTATATGAAGAAAATTTAATTTGGTAAATCTTGATTATACAAAAAAATTAATTAATAAAAGCCATCTTAGCAATAAAAAAAAAAAAAAAAAAAATAGGCAGGCTAATATTACTTTTTTGAAACAATTTTCCACAAAATTATCTTAATTTTTAAAAATTTAAAACTTTTTCGATTAATTTTTTTTCTGAAGTATCCATTATTCCTTATTGAAGTTTATAATATTATTTTTTAATTGATTTACATTTACTAAGCAGGATGCTTATCGATATACATTCACAGTATCTATCAATAAACACACAAAAAAAATCAACGGGGCCGAAAAGTTTTGTATTTTTTTGTAAAAAAAAAAAGCACTAAAGTAAGATTCAATCTTTAAGGCGAATTTAAAACAAATTAAAAATTTACATTTATTTCGTAAATACAACAAAAACTTTAGCTAGGAATAGAGTAAACCGGAGCCGGACGCGGTTCAAAGGGTTTGATTCCAGACAGTAACGGTTAATTTTAATTCGTCTGTATAATTGACTTATTTTATTTGCAAATAATTATTTTATAATTGAATACTTAGGATAATAACTCGAATATAAAAAAAGACACAAAATTATTTAGTAAAACTTCATTTTACATTTAATACTGCCAAATCTTTAATTATTTAATTACTTTTAACTAATTATTTTTAGGCAAAGGAAAGTTTAAACTGTTAAAAGAAATATAGGGCAATGCGACTGAAGCGTACGGTATACGTACAGATTATCCGCGCGAAAAAGTCATACTTTACTAGTTTTATATAAATTACAAAATAAATTTACAAGTAAAATTATTTAATTTAAACTACAAAAATAGAGCTTGAAATAAACCGTAGACGTGCTTAACTTAATAGAAGTAATACAAAAATATAAGTCAAGGCAACGTGTTCATCTAAAACAGAATATGTTTACGGAAGAATAATTAATTTTACTGTAATATCCTACAACTTTATTATCGCTTTTATTTCAACAAATTTATAAACGATCTAAAACTTTAAAATTTATTTTACCGAAATAAAAGACTTGTTGAAGTTAAGAAAACATTTTCGAACAACTTTTCATCATATTAACAAACGATTTATAGTTTATTTATAATATTTCAGATGAAATTTAATTTCAGTAACGTAAATACAATTAACGTAAGAAGATTAAAAGTATAATCAGTTGAAATGATAAAAAATACGTGTCGTCTTTATAGTATTCGATATTACCCTTAAACAACTAGTTAAATTTGATCAGTATACAGAAATAGATGATAAATCTTTCGATTAATTGATAACGCAAAAGAAAAATCCTTTTAAATTTATCATAGATATTAGATGTCAAAGCCGAATACGAGTAGTAAACTGGCGGTTTGGAAAACTAAATCTGACTACGAATCTAAACAAAATATTACATATTTTTATACAGCATGTCTTTCGTTACCATTAGGTCATCTTTAATAGACTTACGCAATATTCCATAAACATTACCTATTAATTTTATTACATATAATTGAATTTAATATTATTTTTTAATATAGATACATGATTATTGAAATTTTTTAGAATTACTTACAATTATATATAATAGTTGCTGTTACTATTATAATAAAATTAATAGCGAGTTACTGTAAAAAATAATAATAATAAATAAAATAAATAAATAAATAAAACAAAAATAGTGATTTACTATTTACTGATAATCGATTGTTAATAAATGAAGAAATTTATGTTTACGATAGGATATATCGTTTTGCTTATTGTAATCAGAGATATTTCTGTAAAAACTCTTCAGATATATATTCAGTAAAATCGATTGTACTATTCTTTATAAAAATAATCTATTTTTAAATAAAAATAATAAGAAATACTTCTGCGCTTTCGCTTCTCTTTGTCAAATTATATACGTTAAATAAAACAGCAAACTATCAAATACGTAAACGAAAATACAGATCGCTAATTCACATCGTACCTCATCGGATTCATCTTATTATCGGTATAATCCCGGTGACCTATTTTTATATTACTTTAGGGTAAACGAAATCAAGCTATATAATGTTCATCGATATAAGCTTTAACGGTTGATACCGAGTAGCTCATACGTTTTTTTTACGAGATTAGCATATCACAATGTTTACCGCATCCTCTCTTACCTATATCTTTCTAGTAAAGCGTATTTTAATAATAATCGAACAGTGCAGTTACTCGCTTCTACATTTACTATAGTTTGTCTAGTATTCTTCATTATAGCTACCTCATTCTACGGTTCGTACAATAATTTTCTATATTTAACATTTAAAAAATAAATAGTGTAATACGCTTAATATTTCTTAATAAGAAAACTTTTGCCGATTTTGTAACAGTGAAATCTCTCTGTAGAATTTTTTTTATCACTATTATCTTATAAATACGATAAACTTGAAAACATTGTAAGTAAAGAAAACTTTATTATTTAAAGATCTTAATTAATGTGTTTATGAAAGTGAAAAATTCTCCCCCTTTTTCCTTTTTTTTTTAAATTTGAAATATCAACCTTCTTTATATTCTAAAAAATATTTTAAAAGGAAAAAAGTTTATAGCAAAATTTTCTATAATATATCAGAATGAAGACTTGGAGTAACCCGATATTTTAATACGCATGCAAATTTTCAACTTTTTAAAATTTATTATTAAAATCTTAATTAATTATTCACAACTTTAATCTCGAATTTTTTTTTTTTACTTTTTTTTACCTATAGGTTTTTCTACATTCATATAGGTTCATTTGGGGACCGCAAGAGATTTTAATTAAAATAAAATCCAAATTACTTTAAATGGTATCATCATGCTTTATAAGTAAACAGACAGTAAATTTGACAAAGAGAGAGTGATAAAACGAGAAAAAATAAACGGTTATAAAGATAGGAAGAAGCAACATATTTAAGACATAATGATGGGTATTAAAATAATAAAATAAATATAGGTGTATTTATAATACCAAATACAGTTTGTACTTATTACACTGTAGTCGATTTACTACTAGACTGACTACTTTAATTTTTTTTGACCGGAGGCTAATAGCTCAACAAACAAAACACCCTATAATAAAGAAATCCACTTACTGTTAACGAAAAATGTTGCCTAACCGCGCGCTTCTGAAACCTTACACCATTAAATATGTAACAAGCGCAGTAAAGAATAAAAAAAATCTAAATATTATTTTACACGCTATGATACACACACACACACACAAACACACACACACACACTGCTTTATTACTAAGCAGCAGTAATTTAACAAATTTCATGTGTTTTTTTGTTTAATTATACAAAACTTTCTTGTTTATTTACGCCATATTTCGAAATTACTATAACGCTAAAAAAACAATATTATTTGATGAAACAGTATTGGGACGTGTTGCCTAACAGAACTGTACTTACAATTTGACGATAAAGTAGCCTGCTATATGCTATGTTTTGTATTAAATTGTGGAATAAACTTCAGGTTTGACCACATAAATTAGATTAATTTATGTAGGTAACTAAGGTTTGATAGAGTAACAATTAAATGTGTTTGTAAAAGGACTTCATTTTTTAAAACGAACATATTTCCTTCTTAACCGTTTTAAAAATTGCATACAATTCTATAAAATAATAATTTTATAATATTCTATCAGTAATTGTAATACTTCTGTGATATTGTAGTCGTCTAATTGTCAACATTTTTCAGCTTATTTATATTTCACTAATGGCAAAAAAAACTGGGTGATTCAAAAACAGTCGCAGATTTTCGTAACTATTCGATTAAATTATCCTATAAAATCATTATACAATAAAATCAATCATAAAACGTTCAAGTTGATGTTACTTGCAAGGATTTTTTCCCTCTGTTGATACTCTGAGCTTTAATATTTTGGACTTGAGAGTTGATATTTTTAAATTTATTCTCTAATATATAACCTAACCTGAATGAGATTTTATTAGGACCAAAATTTTTATATTAGTTTGATTCGTTTCAAGTATGGATAATATAGAGGTGAATTTAACATACAACTGCCGTGTTTTTCTTGTAGTTTAACTATTCTGAAAAGCTATTTCAAACAAAAATAACAATAATTAGACAAAAAGAAGATCTGTTTAATTAGCTAACTGTTGTAAAGTAACTCATTTCCTAAGGTTACGGTAACAATTAGACGCGATTATATTTTTTTGTTAAGGTGGGAAAAGTAATACTATATATCATCATCATATGGTGTTCTGCCTGTTGGCAGGTCCCTGGTTCCACCGCTATCTGTTCCTGTACCATGATTTCCTTTTCGTCTCGTGATAATCTTCACTATCCTTTATTTCATTTACAAACTTTAAATTTCCTTTCTCTTCTATTTTAATCTTCAACGGAGACTTCAAGAATTGAATTTACTATTTATTTTTCCCTAATTCTATGCCCGATCCGGTTTCCTTTCCTCCTTCTGATAGTTGCAGTACTGTTTTATCTTCAGTTATTCTTCTTAATACTTCAACGTTACTTACTGTGTTCACCCGTCTTATCGTTTCCATCCTCCACCAGACCCGCTTCTCAAAAGCCTTGATCTTATTTTTTCCTTTTTCCCCGGTATCCATGTTCCACTCCTGTACAAAATTATACTTCAAACGTAGCGGTTTATCGTTCTCTTTATCAGGTTCAGATCCGTGTTGTCGAAGAATGGGTTTTTCTTTCTAAAGATGTCTTTATCGGTCATTGCCGTTGTCATCTTAATCTTTTCTTTGTTCCTCCAGTCTTCGGTTATTACTGTCCCAAAATATCGGTATCTTTCAATTTGTTCAATTTTTCTTTTTGCTATTACATCTTATATATCTTCCCTCTCTTTCACCTTCATAGCTTTTGTTTTCCTTGCATTTATTTTCATCACGTACACCTTCATCCCTACTTTAAGTGCTTTTATCATTCCTTGTAACGTCTGACTGTCTTTAGCTACAGTCAGAAAATCTGACATAATTTATAATTCTTCCACCTATGCTTACTTATTTTTGGCCATCCGATATCTCTTTCAACATTTCCTTGACATAAAGACTGAACAGTGACGGGTGATAAACGGCATCCTTGCCTCACTTCTCTGCCTAATTCTAACTGATTTGTGAGATCCTCATTTATTTTCACAGGTGCTTTGTGCTTCTTACTTAATCCTCTGGTCGGTCTCTTATCCCTCCAAACAATTCTCTTTTCTTTCAGAATCTCATATAACCTTTCCTCTGGCTTCTGTGGAATGCCTTTTACACATCAATAAAACGCAAGCTCGATCCTTCCTCTTTCAAAACATTTCTCTCCAATCATCCTGATTAGTCCTGCATTTTCTTTTGTTCCTTTTCTCTTTCTGAATTTGAACTGTTCTTCCCCAGCATTCTCCTCCATTTTTGCAATCTACCTTCCACTCATAATTGTTAGCATTATTTTTACAGCATGCGATATCGAGCTGATATTTCTATATTCTTCACATTTTTTTTTGATGCGACCTTTTTCGGTACAGGTATCATTAATATTTTTAAAAAATCTTCTCGCCGTACTCCGGTATCATAAATCGAACCGCACATCGAGAGTATTTCATCTGCTTCTTCATCCTCTAAACGTTCTATAGGAAATTCATCTACTCCGTTGCTTTCCTGTTTTTCATGTCTTTAATGGCTTGTTTAATTTCAGATCTCAGAATAGGTGGGTCTTTTTCCTCTCCTATAATAATTCCTTCTTCCATCTCAACTTCCTGTGTTTAACGTTTCCTTCTCCCAACATAAAGGTCCTTTAGTGTCTTACGATATCTACCAGTACCGATTCTGTTTAAACTACCGTATATCTTTTTTTAAATAATTAATAAGTTTTAAAGATTTTAATTAATTTTTTACGATATAGTAAGGTTTTTTCTGCAGCTTACAATTTTTATATATTTTACTAAGTAGATAATCCAGTATCGTATTTTACTAGTAGTTTTGCTCTTATAAATAAAATATTTTATTTTTAAGGTTTAGGTGCTAAAAAGACCAAGTACCCCTCTACATTTTTTTTCAAAACCCTTGATATATCTATTAATCAACGCAGGATAATATTATAGGTTACCTCAAGCTAATTTGAGACTGTATACTCAGGCTGGATCTTCGACCATCCGTTTGACTTGTCCGCCAAAAAATTAATCGTTACAAATTCTACCGGTTAAAACAAACATTCTAAATAAAAAAAAATTATCAATAGTAAAATTTAAAAAAAAAATATATATATATTATTTTAGCGAATAACTCTGTATTGTTCCGCGTCAATCGGCTGATTTTCTAATTTTTATATTTAAAATCGAATTAAAAGCCAGCATTAAGACATCGTATACGATGAACATTGTTGTCTTATTCGTCAAATGTAGCGGTTAAATTATTTTTATAAATGTAAATAATTGTGTTTTCATATTTCAACTGGAGCAAGCGATCGGTTGTATCTAATTAAGACTGCAAGGCGTGGCAAGCATCGATCACAAGAAAGCTATAACGACTTAGCCCATCTCAGCCTGAAACGGGCTGAGTCACCGATTATATTTAATACATATATAATGGGATTAATTTTTCTTTTAAGTTAAATATTAAATCTAAATGTAGGATAAACGGGCATGGATATAAAAAAAGCAAAAATCTTCCATGCACAAATATTAATTAAATTAATTTAAAAATATTATTTTATTTAATTTTTGTATTACAATATTATAGTAAAATATAATTTTCTTCCCTTTTAAATTTCATCACCGTAAGTAATATCAGTGTAATTGAAAAATAATATTATTCCACACAACGCTTTTCTATTAATTTATTCGTGATTTATGACGCTTATCGTTCATAATTATTTAAATAATAACATATAAGAAACTACAGTAAGATCTGGCCGGGTGATTCAAAAAACCCCCACCTACCTCGATTCTTGCCCGTCATTGCACGAAAATTCATTTCCGGCTACATCTGTGCTCAGTGTGTTAATCTCGAGACATTATGCAAATGAAAATTCCTTACGACAGGCCTGTACGCAGTTTTGTTTAGCCTGCATGTTATGAGCATTAGTTACTAAAAAAAAGAAACGAAAAACGAACCCAAATTTATGTAATACGTTATTAAATAATTATATATGATACCCGCAGTAGAATATTTTCATCGTAAGCGGTCGTTCTCGTCATATAAAATAAATGAATTTAATAAATGACCGTCTCTTAATTTTATTTAACCTGCAGGCTGTTTACTCAAACTACAAATAAATTATATGACAGAATGTAGCCGTTTCTTTATAGCAAACCGAATCAAAAGCGGCTGAACGAATCGATATTAGATTTATATTCGCGCGACGACCAGGAAAAAAACACTATTACATTTCCCACCATTAATTACTGTATATTTACTAAAAATAAATAAAGGTAGTCTATTAAAACAATACATATATAAAAAATAACTTGTCGATAAGATTTTTCCCGACGATTACGATGACAATAACCCTTACGTATAACATTCTTGTAATTTTTCAGCGACATTCTGCAGCCTAAATTTTTATAGTTCA